>PVIH01015360.1:0-49955 GCA_004025045.1 Sigmodon hispidus | reverse complement strand
ATTGTACCAATTCTACTTTCCATAAAACACTAGCACACAATACAGTCATGTGTCCACAAATTTGTAACAAGGATTGCTTTTTCTATTTTCCAATAACATATTCATTGCATTTGTCTGAGACCTTTTTAGGTGGCCTTTTGCCATCCATACTTCTACTTATGTTCTGTTGTCACATAGCTATTCTCTAAAAAACTTGAATCTTTCTCTACAGCCTGACATTTTTTTGAGCTTATACCACAATTACCACTAAAATCCCATCTGTTGTAAGCTCTGCTTTTCCTAACAAGTTTTTCAAAATTCCATTTTTATTTGTTTCTGAGTTTCAAAGCTGTTTCCACATGTTTTAGGGAGTTCTGATTACATCATCATCCTAACCTCTTTCTACTATCTACACTATATTATAAATATACTAGCCTACTATTGATGACATCAAGTCAACTGAATATAAGACTGGATATCCTATAAGATCTATGTTTTTCAGGCTGGAGATAAAAATCTTAATTGTCACTGAAGCATATATTTTCCCTACTTATGGCCTGTTGACCAGATACACTAGAACTATCTACATTATCTATGCAGCATGGGGCTTTTATTATTTTTACCTAAAGATGTCTCTTTTTGGTAATAACAATTTTTTTAAAGGTCTGGTTTTTCTCAAAACACCTTTAATGGCTTTTAAATTGTTTCATATAGGAGAGAGAATAGTGGACACCAAGTTTTAAAAGAGGATTTTACATACATCTAACTTGTGCATCACTGTGTATATCAATCATACTCCAGGTCTGACCCGATGCCCAACAACTGGACAACACAAAACTGCTTCTATATTTTATATATCTGGGTTTTTTTGGGGGGGCGGGGGGTGATGTTTTCTTTTGTTAAAGTATTTTTGTCTTAATTATTTTTTTGTTTTGATTTTTTCTTTTGTTTTGGGGTATTTTTGAGGTAGCAAAAGAAAAGGAGAAGACGGAACCTGAAGTTGAGTGGGATAGAAATTGGGGAAGGTCTGGAAGATATTAGGGAAGGATAAATAAAGATAAAGAATATAGTGTATTAAAAAGAATAAAAAATAATGAAATAAAATAGCATAATGAAAATAACAACAAAATATGGAGTTCAGCACCTGAGGAATAAATGACACATGAAGTTGTCATATCACTAACTGGTTTTCACACACATGTAAATACATCAGCACTTACATATACCATTTAGAAATTTATGAAATGGAATATACAATGTCTGTGGCATGCTCTCTATTATATTTAAAGAAAAGATATATATTCATTGTCTAATAATGTAGTCTTCATTTAAAAAAATTTATTAGCAGCTATGCTATGCACAAAGAACTAGGAAACATCAGGTGACTATTACACTTAATGCCACATGTTCTACTGACTGTTCTAGAATCAAACTTTAAATTCTTTAAGTCTCATTTTTATTTGTTAAACATTTTCTATGTATGATTCAAACAACACATAATTCAAATTTCATAAATACAATTGGATGATAATATGGTCCAACATTCAATGGTGCTCTCATGACATCTTATTAACCAGTGATGTCTAAATGCCTGGCTTGAGTAAGTATATCATTGTATGAGACTTTCACAACAAAGTAATTTGATAAAAAATCCTCAAAAAATATTCTCTTTTTTAAGTAATTTGTGACTATTCATGTTCTTATTATTGGCATTAAACATGATGAATAAAACCCCAATTCTATTTTCTCATAACAGAAAAGCAAGTATAGTGCTCTAATATATTCATTATGAATGGTATATTACAGAAAAGATTTTTAAACTTTAATATTAACTGTATTGCTTCATGCTTTAACTTGTAGGAATCATTTATGTGTGAAATGAATATCTGAATGAATAAAGCCAGAAACCTATAAATTGTCTGTTCAACCTGGGTCTCAATCCTGACTCCGATTCCATAGAAATACATCGCTTTATGGGAATAAAGCCTAAAACTTAACAAATCAATCTCTGATAAAATGAGGAGATAATCTCTCTATGGGAAAAAATCAGTATACTTAACAGCATTTTGCATATCATTGGATGGTATTCACAAGAATGAGGGTCACAAACATGTAATGGGAATAGGTCATACTAAGCACCAAGTGCTTGGGCTACTATTAACGATAAAACTGTGGAAGACAGAAACGTTCTAGTGTTAAAATGCTAGCATTTAAGGAGAAATGGTAGAGTAAGAGTTTCTAGCCTGGCTAAGACCCAAGATCTGTACCAGCAGTCTCAAACAATTGTAAAAGTCTTATATTAATTACATGTGATTTGGCTCGTGGCTCAGGCATTTTACTTGCTAACTCTTACACTTAAACTAATGCATGATTGCCAAGTGGCTTAGTATCTTTTCTTGGCCAGCATTTTTCTCTACTTTTCTCTGCATCTGCCTGGCATCTCTGTCTTCCTCTTCCTAGAGTTTTCTTAGTCTGGTAGCCCCACCCAGACTTCCTGTCTGCCTTCTGGCCAATCAATATTTTATTAGACCAGTAAGAGGAAGAAATACTTACAAAGTACAAGAGCATAATCTCATAGTAGAATGGTTTTAGAGCTATATAACATTTTTCTAAAACATCTCTTCATGCTGTAGTCCATCTGTTAGAAGTTTCTTTGTCAAAACCATAAAAATACCCCATTACTTCAGCAAAGCATTTCTATCAACTGACATTAATCAACTTGTAAAATAAAAGTCCACTTTAAAACATTTTTATCTTATTGTATAAAAATTCATGACTTGAACTAGCTGTTGTCAAGTCTTTTTTTCTTTGACACTCTGATGGTTAATCTTCCTTGTCATTTTGACTGTAGTAAGAAATTCCCAAAGATTAGTGAACAGTCCCTTATATTGTGTCTGTGAGTGTGATTAAATAACTCTAGAAGACCTGCCCTGAATGTGAATGGCACTATCCACAAGCTAGGGGACTAGAAGAAATAAAATGAAGTCCATTGGCAAAAGAAATTTCTCTTTGCTTCCAGGCTACTGAGCTTCCCCAATTCTGCTTAGACATGTGTCCTTCAACTGGACAGACTGACCTGTATTCCTCAGTTGTTTTTCTCAGGTAATTTTTATAGCAGCAATTTAAAAAACAAGATTGACTAAGAAAATTATTGGCTTTGTGGTGGCTCATGTCTATAGTGCAAAATGTGGAAGTGTGAAGCAAGCAGAGTATAAATTTGAGGCAAGTTTTGACAGGATGGAGCTTCAAACACAAATCCTAGCACCAAAAGCATGATACTACCTATAGACTTCTAATCAGGCAGCATGTTGCCTTAAGGTGTCCTTCAAAGGCAAATCACACTTAAATCTAAGTGGATAATTGATTTATTTTTGCTGAATGCTGTGTGCAAACACAGCTAGATAGACGACTTCAATAGCATGCTCTTTGTGGCTCACAGTAAAACCAACACAAATATACAATAATCTCGTGTTATGTGTCATAAAATATAATGAGAATACATAACATGTTGTGATCAGTCTCTCTTTCTTTGTCTCTGCCTCTCTCTGACACAAAAACACACTGGGGGTGTTTAGGTTATTTTCAAGTACTATAAAATCACTTATGAAAATTCCCTTTCTGAAAGCCATCAAGACATTTTTATATAGTGGTTAAAGGAAATATTGGAGGAATTGTCTTGCTTCAGATGCTTACCTCATAGGTAAAGGCACATGCATTCCTTTCCATGCATACTACAGCTTAGTATTTGCAACTGTAAACTAGAAGACAGGGAGCCTTGTGTTGCTGAGGAAATATACAGTGTTCTGCACTTGCATATGACCTGAAAGCTTTCCTTGTTCCTTTTAAAATGTCCTTTTAATTAAAAGTAATACATCTTCTTGTGCCTAAGTGGTCCTTTCATAAAGAGGGACAAAATGATGAATCTATGTTTTGTAGAGAGTGATATAGAGACACATCTGAAATCTAAGGATTGGGATTATAGACAAATGTAAGTGTTATTGACAGTATATGCCACACAAAGTTTTACAGAATGATGATATAACAGGTCTTTGGGATAACAGGGTGAGTGAGCAGGTACAGATAATATCCTGAAAATTTTTTAAACTGCATGGAATTTAAAAACAAGTCAGCAACATTTTATTTCTTACTTATACTCTAAATGTGACACTTAGGATCAGATTTGTAATTTTGTGTTATAAAGTAGAAAACTAGTGATTTCTTTTTTGTTTTTTTTTTTATTTTTACTTTTATAGAATAAAGTCTCATTTTTTGTCCATGTATCCCCTTGTTCAAATTCCCTTTCCCTTCCGACCCCTTCCCATCACTCTCTCTTTTCCCCATCCCCTCATCTCTTCCCCAGAAAGGGCAATAGGTCCCAAGGTGGATTAGTTCAGCATCCACTCAAGGCAAGTCCGATTTCCTCATCCTAATATCAAGATTGGATTAGAAAACTAGTTACTAATTTCTATAAAATATATAATGAAATAGAACATATTTCCACTTCAGCTAGCTACTGAGCCAAAATAATGTTTCAGTGACTACCACTTCGTAACACATAATATCATGTGATTCTCTATTGCTAATTGCAATTGCTTCAAGTCACAATTGCAAAGCTTCTAATAAGTTATAAGTATAACTACATGTAATTATGTAAAGTTAAATTGTAGGGCTGAAATAAGTGAAAGTCAACTATAGATATGCTGTTGTGATTAAACAATACTCTACAGAGATTTAAAAAATATTCAACAAAGTTTTTTATCAAATCCAAGATAAACTAATCTTACATGAAAGACACTATTCATTTATGAATTCAGTCTATAATTACAAAGAACTGAATATGAGCCAAAATTTTTAATTGTACGTAGTAGGGAGGAGCCGTGACTTTGTAGTTTATAGCTTAAAAGAGAAGGTTTATTAATAACAAAATCCTGTAATTAAAATAAAATTTAATGAAATCTATGAAGCAATTTTCAGTTAGTTGGTAGGGAAATAAGTGCCTTCCTTTTCCCTAAATTTGTGTATTTTTAGGCCAAAACCCCACAACTATCAAATGGGACATTTCAGGCCTTACTATGGTAAGATTCTGGAAATAATTTTATCCATATGTCCCAACGTAAAGTCTTGCAAGAGACCTTGTAAGAGGGTGACAGGAAATGTCACAGCCAGAAAAAGAGCTCTGTGATGACTAATCTTGGTTGTCAATTTGACTGGACAGGACATCAACTAAGACACAGATTTCAGAAACTAATGGAGGAACGGTTATGACCAGTAAGATCCACTCTGAATATGGTCAGCATCTTCTAGTGACATCCCAGAGAAAGGAACATAGAAGAAGAAAACCTTTTTTTCCTCTTGTCCTTATTCTTGCTGGCAAGTTCATTTATCCTGGTGCTACAGCATTCCATCACAGATACTAGAAACAACTTCTTCAGGCTTCCAACACAGACTGAAGTCTAACAGCTCTTCAGGAATTCTCCAGGTCTTCAGTATTCAACTGGGACTGACAAGATATTCAGCTTGTGTACTGAACCACCACTGCTAGATTCTCAACTTCTGCAGAGTGAGAATACCATTGTTGGACTATCTAGACTCTGTCCTGTAAGCCAAACCAATAAATCTTGTATATGTATTTGTATGTGTGTGTATATATATATGTATGAGTATATGTTTTTGCATATATATACATGTGTGTACAGAGGCATATGTATATATGTGTGTGTAAATATATGTGTGTCTGCACATGTATGTAGTTCTATTATCTTAGAGAATCCTAACCATGACTAATACAAGTTATGACTGATGTAGATAATGATTGAATTAGAGTGGAATTACATGGACTTGAGTATGCTATACAGCTTCTGGCCCAAATGATGGAAAAGTGGAAGGAAGGTATCCAAAGTGAATGGGGAAGGAGGTAAATTAAAATCTGGGAAGGTCTGAATCTCTCCTAAATTTCATCAAAGGGAGTAAGATCCTATTATCATCTTCATTTTAACCATTGGATGCATTTGTGTCTTAGATTTCCAGAACAATAAGATGATCAGTGTGTACCCTTTTAAGTCTCTAAATTTGTGACAAAATATGTGAAAAGGGAGAAAAATACTTAAGAATGATGCAGAAAACACACAAGAAGAACAAGAAAATTTGATCTAGAAACTCTGGTCTTAAGCATGTTTCTGATATGTTTGTGTCACTTTGACGATCTTAAAATGTTCACAGGACTTTCATATTCTGACACTTTCAACAACAAAATCTACCATGTGGCATACACAAACATACATACATACACACACACACACACACACACACACACACACATATGCACACATACACCTGATCTGAATGCTTCTTTTTTGTTTTGGTTTTGTACACTTTTGTTGTTATTTTGGTTTTCAAGAGACAGAGTTTTTCTATGTAACAGTCCTGGCTGTCTTGGAATTCACTTTTTAGACCAGGTTGGCCTCAAACTCAGAGATACACCTGCCATTGTCTCTCTAGTGCTGAGATTAAAGGCATGCACTACCACTCACCTGTCCAATTTGAGTGTTTCTAATTCTCTAGTCTCATAGATGAAATTTCACCATTCAAACCATATTTCAGTTCTTTGACATTTCAAAGCTGAGTTCTTATTTTTTGTGAAGCCTTTAATTAAGAGGTCTGAGAAGTTCCTTACAGCCCCTGCCCTCTCCAAGTGTATCTCATCTTACCCTCTAGGTATGCGTTCAGTTAGTAATTCTCTATTTTGGAAAAATGGAAAACAATGGAATGTTGAAGTTTTATGTGGTTTCTATATTGAAGGACAACATCAATTTGAATGGAAATGGTAGAAGATACAAAAAGCAGTGATTTCTAAGTATAAGTGTCTATAGAAATTATACACAGGGCATATCAGCTTTTTTTGTTATCCAATGTCATGTCACTGGGTATAGCAACCACACATGGTAGGACCCATGGCCAGTAGTATGTGGTAAACACAAAATGTACTCCATATTTTTTGTGTGCACATTTTTGTGGGTTTTTTTAATCTTTGTTTGTTTTTTCATATTTTCTTGGAGTAGAAAACTGAAGGAAAAAGAAAATTGGTGCTGGATAAGTTGGGAAGTGGAGAAGATCGAGGGTGAGTTGGGAGAGGAAAAGAATATGATCTAAATAATTTATACAAAGAAGGTAAATAAAGTGAGCAATGGCATCATGGTGGGGGCAGAGCATTATTGTGTGTTCTACCTTTTATCATCTGTTTTTCTCATTCATTGTCCTCATTGTTTTAAGTTTGAAGGTGGCTCAAGTACCAATAGGCCTTTCTTAAGACAATTTCACACTCTTTTTTTCTCTCACTGGATCTCATTTATAGTTAGTAGGAAGAAAGTACAAGAGGAACTTTGAAAAACTTAGTTATCAAATTATAGCATATGGTCTTGGCTATCAGTGGCCACAGATAGAAAGGAAAATTCTAAGATGAAGGGTGTTGAAATTGAAATGAAAGTCTTAATTGAGCCAGTACACATACCAATCTGACTTAGGCAAGCTGACAAAAAATACTGTAAGAAATGCAGAATTGTATCAAAGACAAGGCAGAAAGCCACTAGACATGAAACAAACAATATGAGTTAGAGAAAACACAATATTAAAACAAAGGATTATGGACCAGAGAAAACAAAGAATAGAATTTTCAAAAAGATTATACCTGAGTGTGCTGTTATTGATTGAAGAATTGAGGAAACAACAAGTTAATATAAAAATAGAAGGACTAAATTCAGAGAAAATTTTTAGATTTTAGAAATTACTTTTCATAATTAACCCATTCAGTTACAAAATGTCTTCCCTTATCACTGATAATATTAGAGTTCATTTTGTATTATTTACAGATCATGTATTAGTCTATTCGCATATTGTGTCTTTTCAAATTATTTCTATTATTTTATATTTGCATAATGAACAATTATATATTATATTCTTTTTTAGTTAAAGAGTTTTTTTATTTAAAAGTTATTTCAATATATCTACCACCCTTCCTCTTCTCTTCCCAGTAATCCCCTAGTTTTCCCCACCCCACATTTCCATCAATTTCTCAAAGAGTGTAAGGACTCAAAGGGTAAGTCAATTCAGTCTGGCATATCCAATTGAAGTAGGACCAATCCCTTTCCTCCAGAATCAAGATTAATACTGTTTCTTTTCTTCCCATTTTTTCCTTTCCTTTTTCTCATGTACTTTTAGACATATTATATTCATGTCTTCTACCCCTCAGATAACAGCACTACAGGCATGTGTCACCTCACATAATATTAAACTCAGGTCCTACTGCAAGCTAGTCAAACACTCAGCCAGTTGAGCTATACTTTAGCTCCAGCATGGGTTTTATAATTGCATTCACTTAAACCTTTTCAATTATTAACTAATATTCATTTTTTAAGTATTGAAAGGTTAATAGCAGTAAGAAAAGACAGTTTTTTATTAACTGTGGACTTTACATTTCTTATTTTTAAAAAACATAACAAACCCACACAATTATTTGAATTTATAACGTGAGCAATAGACTTTGACAAACATCTCCCAAAAGAGGATATGTAAATGGGGAAAAGGGATATGAAAAAGTGTTCACCAGCACTAAACCTCAGAGAAATGCCAATCAAAATTATACCGAAGGAGCTGCAGAGATGGCTCAGGGAATAAGAATGCTATGCTTGCTTTTCTAGAGAATCCAGATTTCTTTCCAGTACACACACAATGCTCACAAATGTCCAAACTCCAGTCCCAGTAGGTTCCATTGCTCTCTTCTGGCTTCCTTTTTTTTTAGAAACTGAGTTGACATTTGGAATTTCTTTTTTTTCATGAAATAAAAAGGACTTTATTTTCTAACAAAAAAAATCATAAAATAGAGTGACAAAAAAGGGAATATGTAACAATGCCGTTGTGTAGAAAGACTAGTGTTGAGATGAAACGAACCGCAGAAGACTATATTAAATATAAATTTCAGATCTCAAGCTGTCTAGTGGTTGTGGTTTGCAGCTTAGGCATGCTTCAGTATTTTTTTTAAGTCAACTAATGAGTGAGTACATCACCTGCTTATTATTCGAGGTTTGTCATACCTCACTCAGAAGGATATTCTTCAATACCATTCATTTGCCTCCAAATTTTAGGATATCATTTTTTCTTATTGCTGAGTAGTACTCCATTGTGTACATGTTCCACAGTTTGTTAATCCATCCTTCAGTTGAGGGGCATCTAGGTTGTTTCCAGGTTCTTGCTATTCTGAATAATGTTGCCATGAACATAGTTGAGCTAATACTTTGGGGGTATGAATGTATATCTTTAAGGTATATGCCCAGTAATGGTATTGCTGGATCTGTGGGGAGATGATTCCCAGTTTTCTGAGAAATTGCCATACTGTATTTCAGAGTGACTGTACAAGCTTACATTCCCACCAGCAATGGAGGAGTGTTTCCCTTGCTCTGCATCCTCTCCAGCATAGGTTGTCATCTGTGTTTTTAATCTTACTCATTCTGACAGATGTAAGATAATATCTCAAAATTGTTCTGATTTGCATTTCTCTGATGCCTAAATATGTTAAGCATTTTTACAAGTGTCTTTCCACTATTTGTAAATCTTCTGCTGAAAATTTCCTTTTTTAGTTCTGAGCTCCATTTTTGATTGGGTTATTCAAGGTTTTAGGCTCTAGTTTCTTGAGTTCTCTATATAGTTTAGAGATTAGTTCACTGTCACTTGTAGGGTTGGTAAAAATGTGTTCCCATTCTCTAGGCTGTCATTTTGTTTTATTGACTGTGTTCTTGTGCTTACAGAAGCTTCTAAGTTTCAGGAGGTCCCATTTGTTGATTATTGTTTTTATTTCTCTGTTGAGTCTCTGGTTGACTTATCCAAGGATTAAAGTGTGGCATTGAAGTAGTGTTTAGCTTCAGTAGTCTTTCTTTCACTTAAGTAAGTATCCTTATATTTGGGGCATAAATATTCAGGATTGAGATGTCATGTTGATCAATTTCACCTGAGATGAGTAAGTAATGTCCATCCTGGTCTCTTTTGATTGATTTTAGATATTTATGATGTCCTCTTTATTAGATATTAGGATGACAACTCCAGGTTGTTTCTTGGGGCCATTTGTGATTTCATATTTCTATGTGGGTTCTTTAGGTTGGAGTTTTCCTTCTAGTGCTTTCTGTAGTGCTGGACTGGTGGATAGGTATTGTTCAAATCTGATTCTGTCATGAAATATCTTACTTCATCTATGGGGATTTATAGTTTTGCTGGGTATAGTAGCCTGGGTTGGTAGCCATGCTCTTTTAGTGTCTGTATAACTTCTGACCAGGACCTTCTTGCCTTCATTGTTTCCATTGAATACTCTGTCTGGTGTTATTCTGATGGGTCTGCCTTTATAGGGAAGTTGGCCCTTTTCTTTTGCAGCTCCTAAAATTTTTTCTTTGTTCTGTATGTTTTGTGACTTGAATGTTATATGATGAGCAGACTTTTTGGGAGGTCTAATCTATTTGGTGTTCTGTAAGCTTCTGGTATCTGTGGTGGAATGTTTTTTGTATGTTGTAAATAAAGGACTGTTTTGGCCTATGCACAGCACTGTAGAAGTGGGTAAAAAATTAGAGGACAGACAGGTAGAAGAAGGGTGGAGTTATTTAGCTTTTATGTGACCCCTAAAGGAGGAACATGTAAGAGATATAGGTGAGCCACAGGCTGGGCTATGTGGTGGGTAGATTAGTAGAAATGGGTTGATTTAAGATGAAAGAGCTAGTTAATAATGTGTTTGAGACATGGGCCAAACAGTATGAAGTTTATATAACTATCTGATTTATTTTGGAGGTGGGGACAAAAGCCACTGTAGACCAGGTTTTAAACCTCCTGGCCCAAACGGGCCCAGAAAAGCTTTTTATAACAGATGGCGCTCCATGTTGGGTGACAGCTGTAATGGAATTTAATCTGCTGCTATGTTTATATTAAGGTAATATTTATTATTTTAAAGCCACTTACGGTATAGAGGGTATTCAGAGGGGAAAAGGGAGAAATAACACGCAGGAGAGGTCTAAACTGAGCAGTTTTTCTTAACCATGCTACAGTTTAAAAAAGGGCTGGGCTCTTTTCTTTTGGGGCTCTTTTCAGTTGACTATGCCCTGCCCGGCTCTAGTTCTTTGACGTCATCAAAGTTTACCTGGGTAGCTTCTGGTTTCCTGCCACATGTATCTTTATAGGCATTTTCTTCTTTAGATTTGGAAAGTTTTCTTCTATGATTTTATTCAATATATTAACTGTGCCTTAGAGTTGGAATCCTCCTTCTTCTACTCCTATTATTCTCAGAGTTGGTCTTTTCATGGTGTCCCAAATATCCTGAACATTTTTTACTATGGCTTTTTTGGTTTTTAGTGTTTTCTTTGAGTGATTTATCCATTTCCAGTATTGAGTCTTCCACTCCAGAGTTTCTCTCTTCATCTCTTGGATTCTGTTGGTTATGCTTATATATGTAGTTCCAGTTCATTTCTTCAGAATTTTTATTTCCACCTTTGCCTCACTTTATGCTTTCTTTGTGGCTTCTTTTTCAATTTTTAGTTCTTGGAATGTTTCTTTCATTTTTTTAGTTTTCCTTTTCTTCATTTTTTGTTTGTTTTGTTATCTTTCAAGGATTTGTTTATTTCTTCCATGTTTTGTTTGCATTTTCTTCTATTTTTTAAGGGAATTTTTTATATTTTTCTATTAAGCCTTCTATAATCTTCATAAAGGTGCTTTTAATGTTGGTTTCTTCTGTTCCTTCTTTTGCTCTGTTAAGGTCTTGGTGTTATAGAACCACCAGCTTCTTCTGGCAGTGCCTTGTTGTTCTTTATATTGTTATATGTATTCTTGTACTAGATGTCTCTTCTGCTATGTTTATCTGGGGATCAATGGGGAAGGTATCTTCCAGCTTTAGTCCAGGGCTAGATTGTGAATGAGGTAAGAGCCAGGGCTCAGTTTCTGGACCTGGAGAGGAAGTCTTTGGCTGACCAGGACCTGCAATATGCTCACCTCTCACTCCACTCTGGACACCTATATATTATATTCTATATTTTTACATTTTCCACTACCTAATTAAGTCTTCTGTTTTGCTTCCTTTTATTCCTCTATGCTCCATTTGTTTTGAATTTCCTTGTTCTTCTTTCTTGTCCTTTTATTAACTCAATTTAAATTTTAACCTTATTTATGTAAATTTTATATTTTATGTCAGGATTCCTAGAATTAAATCAGTGGGTTCCTAATACAAAGAATTTCACACATATAAATTCAGGTACATAAGGTGAAACTGAAAATAGAATTTAAGATTCTGCGAGGATCCCAAATTGCAGAGAAAACCAAATCTGTTCAAGAAAGCTTCAGATGTTGAAAATTACTTTAAACTTTTTTATCAGGATATATTCATTGTGCATAATGCTAAGTTTTGTGAAGAGCTTTCATTTAAGTGTATCATGTATTTGCCAGGCTCCACATCAGTTCTACACTCTTACTCTTTCTCCCCAAGACAGACAGAGAGAGAATTAACATATGGGAAAATCAAATGTATATGCAAACACTTAATGGTAATCTTGAAATTTCCAATAGACACAATTACTAACCATAATGCTCCCTGTATTTAAAAAACAAAATAAAACAAAACATAATCTTTACTCCTAAATCAGCACACAGTTCAAATGGTGTGTATCCTTTGTAACCCTAGACACTCACCTACTTGGTTTTCACTGTTAATGTCAACACTCCTCTGTAGCCCAGTAGCTTTTAATTTCAATACATTAATTTAGATCAAGGTATATAATACAATTCCATTAGTTTTCAAACAAAAACAATGAAGCTATAGAGTTTATGAAACTATTTAATAAAAAAGTAAAATGCATGCCTAAAAGAAATAACATAAACTTTATGTTTACTTTACTGAAGGAAAGAAGTTAGATAATAATGAAGACAAAATAATGGAAAGGCTTTTTTTTTTGACTAGTGTGTTTGTATTTTATTATGAACAAAGTCATATTTTTTATTCATGTATATCCTTGTTCAAGCTCCCTTCCCCCTCCTGCCCCTTCCAGTCATTCTCTCTTCTCCACATCTCTTTATCTCCTCCCCAGCAAGGGAGGAGGTCCAAAGGTCCCAATGTGGCTTAGTTCAGCATCGACTGCTGGCAGATTTGCTTTCCTCAACATCAAGACTGGGTCATGTGTTCCTCTGGAGGGAGTGGGAAAGGCTTTTCTTGTGCATTATTAAAACAAGCAAGTAAAGAAAAGAACAGAAAAGGCAAGAAAAATGAAGTCATGTGGTAAAATTTTGTATGTTATTTTTGGTTGACTCATATTTGTCCCATTTATATTTTTGGCTTTTCTCAATATTTGAAATATTCTTGTTTGTTGATGTGCTGTGTTGTTGTTGTTAATTTTAAGAAAATAATTCAAACTCTTTGAATTCTTCTCCATATGTTCCTTGCTGTTCTTCTCTGGTAATTGTCAGTCTATAAATGATTTTCAGACCGTCCATAATAATAACTGACACTTAAGTGCCAGCAAAGTATCTGTAAAAAATACAAAGGAAATATTTTGAGAAAAAGGAATTTTCTCCCAGAAAAATGTGTATGTCATCTGTGCTAGTATTTTGGAAACTTCTCAAGAATATTTCAGTTCCAAAAATTACAGAAGCAGCTAGCTTTCTGAGTAGGAAAGATAATTTTTTTGAAATTATTTCAGATGACAAGGGAAGAAATCCAACAGACTACTCATGAAGAACAACCTAAATGTAGGTTAACTTGCACCAACTACAAAATGGTTAAGTACAGAGACACTTCCCAATTCATCCTCCTGCTTACAATTTGTTTTAATGAGACATTCAGATATAGAGTTAAATGGAAAAGTCATGATAGCTATGCTTGATATTCTGCTTTATTGGTTGCTATTTGTAAATCAGTTGAAAAACAGACAAAGATATATCACTAGTTATTATCACTAGAGTTGGAATTCTATGTTGTGGACAGGCATAAAAAAACCTCCATTATTCAGGTAGAATTGTCGAACAGGAAAATTTACCACTAGTGAGGTTGAATAAAGCAATTTATTAAGGATGTAGGGAGATAGATAAAGAACATTGTATAAGCATGAGGATTTCAAATTGGAATCCCCAGTACTAATCAGGGTAAAGTTCTCAAGCGAGTTGTGAAGCCAGGTGAATTTTAGTAGCTCACTGTCCAGCAATCCTTACCTAGAGGGTGGAGCATCAGGTGGATCCTAGGTTCAAATCCCATGTTTACCATATTTTTGTTTTGTTTTCTGTATATAACTGAAAATATAGCTTATGGAAGACTACCCAATAAACTTTTTATTATTATTATTATTATTATTATGAACAAAGAAGTCACACTTTCTATCCTTGTATATCCTTATTCAAAGTCCCTTCCCCCCCTCCAACACATCAGTTCATTCTCTCTTCTTCAGCAAATCCTACCGGCGTGCGCCACCACAACCGGCTCATTCTCTCTTCTACACAACTCCCCATCCCCTTCCTGGGCAGGCGGCAGGCAGTCCCATGGTCCCACTGTCCCAATATTACTTAGTTCAGTCTCCACTCCTGGCAGATCCAGTTTTCTCCCCACAACCTCAAGACTGAGTCAGGTGTTCCTCTAGGGGGAGTGGGATCCAAGGAGTCAGTCCAGGTTGTTTCTGATCCCAAGCTGTTCAGTGGTCGTGGTTTGCAGCTTGGGCATGCTTTGCTTTTTTCTTGTTTGTTTGTTGGTTTGTTTGTTTGTTTGGAGTCCACTAATGAGTGAGTACGTCCCCTGCTTATCTTTCTGGGTTTGTGATACTTCCTCAGGAGGATATTCTCCAAATCCATCCATTTGCCTGCATATTTAAGGATATCATTTTTTCTTACTGCTGAATAGTACTCCATTGTGTAGATGTACCACAGTTTGTTAATCCATTCTTCAGTTGACGGACATCTAGGTTGTTTCCAGGTTCTTGCTACTACAAATAATGCTGCTATGAACATAGTTGAGCTACTGCCTTTGAAGTGTGTGACTGTGCATCTTTAGGGTATATACCCAGAAGTGGTATTGCTGTGTCCTTGGGGAGATTGATTCTCAATTTTCTGAGAAATCACCATTCTGCCTTCCAAAGAGGCTGAACAAGCTTACACTCCCACCAACAATGGAGGAGTGTTCCCCTTGCTTCGCATCCTCTCCAGTATAGGCTGTCCTCTGTGTCTTTTATCTTAGCCAATCTAACAGGTGTCAGGTGGTATCTCAATCTTGTTTTGATTTGCATTTCTCTGATGGTTAAAGATGATGAGCACTTTTTCAGGTGCCTTTCAGCCATTCGTTTTTCTTCTGCTGAGAATTCCCTTTTTAGATCTGTACTCCATTTTTTGATTGGGTTTCAAGGTTTGGTGCTCTAGATTATTCTTGAGTTCTTTATATAACTTAGAGATCAGTCCTCTATTACTTGTAGGGTTGGTGAAAACCTTTCCCATTCTGTAGGCTGTTGTTTTGTCCTATTGAAAGTGTCCTTGGCTTTACAGAAGCATCTTAGCTTCAGAAGATCCCACTTATTGATTGTTGGTCTTAGTGTCTGTGCCACTGGTGTTATATTTAAAAAGTGGTCACCTATGCCAATGCGTTGGAGAGTATTTCCCACTTTCTTTTCTATCAAGTTCAGAGTGGCTGGGTTTAAGTTGAGGGCTTTGATCCACTTGGATTTGAGTTTTGTGCAGGGTGACAGGCTTGGATCTATTTGCATTTTTTTACGCTCTACCATCCAGCTATGCCAACACTATTTGTTAAATATACTATCTTTTTTCCATTGAATATTTTGGGCCTCTTTGTCAAATATAGTTCTCAAAGTTTTAGCTAAAGCAATAAGTGAACGAAAGGAGATTAAGGGGATACAAATTGGAAAAGAAGAAGTGAAGCTATCTCTATTTGCAGATGATATGATTGTATATATAAGTAACCCACAAAATTCTTCCAAGGAACTGCTACGGCTGATAAACACCTTCAGCAATGTAGCAGGATAAAAGATCAACTCAAAGAAATCAGTATCCCTTCTATACACTAAAGACAGAAGAGCTGAAAAAGAAATAAGGGAAACATTACCCTTCATAATAGCTGCAAATAGTATTAAATATCTTGAAGTAACTGTAACGAAAGAAGTAACAGATCCATTTGACAAAAATGTTAAATCACTAAAGAAAGAAATTGAAGAGGATATCAGAAAATGGAAAGCTCTCCCATGTTCCTGGATAGGTAGGATCAACATAGTAAAAATGGCAATTCTACCAAAAGCAATCTACAGATTCAATGCACTGCCCATCAAAATCCCAGTACAATATTTTTTGGACCTTGAAAGAACAATACTCAATTTTATTTGGAATAACAAGAGAGCCAGGATTGCCAAAGCAATTTTACTCAACAAAAGAACCTCAGGAAGTATCACAATCCCTGACTTCAAGTTATACTGTAGAGCTACAGTAATAAAAACAGCCTGGTACTGCCATAAAAACAGACTTGTGTATCAATGGAATAGAATTGAGGATCTATTAACCCAAAAACCTATGAATATCCAATAATCTTAATGGTACCTTGAACCACCTTCACTTTCTCCCCTCTGTTTCTTTCAGCACAATGTAAATTGAAACTAAAGATGTTTCTCTGGGCAAGAAAGATTGCTGAAGAAGACTTTTTTTCTTTTCCCTATCATTGACTCTGTGTGACTATTATGAACTTATGTTTATCCTCCATCTCTTTTCTTGTGGCAGTTTTTTTTCTTGCTATTAAAAGTATTCTGGTAGTTTTAAGACACTATTGACTCTTTGTGGAGATATTGTTTTAAGGTGCAAGAATCTGAGGTCACAGACAATCTATTGAAGCAGATTATGACTATGTAAAACAAGGAAGCTCCATGCCAGGTCACATTTTACTTTTGGTGTAATTAACAATGTACTGTCAATGTACAACCTTTATTATCAAATTATAAATGTGGTCCTGACAGCTTTTGGCAATATTGCATCTCTGTCATGTGAAACAATGAAGCAGAGGGGATAGAACTCATACTTAGCAGGTAGATAAATGTTAATCTTAAAGATGGAGTACCAGTGAAACCAGTTCCATCTGCTTCCTCTTATTTTAGTGAAATAACTATTCTAGGTCTCCAATATGTTTATCAATTTGAGTATCATGTAGTCCAATTTTGCAAAGTTTTATGTTCATGCTTTATAATTTTCATAATTTCTGTTGCATCTTTTATAAGTCTTACAATAAACAGGTATCCTATCATATAATAAAATACCATTCTCAAAACATTACTATTGTAATTATTCCATGTGTTTATGAAAAATTCACAAAGAAAATTAAATTCATATACTTGGAACAAAGATATTAGACCAGAATCTAATTCTCTAGTACCTTATAGAAGTTCATAGAAGATACCTAATGGCCTTCTTTACAATCTATTAGAAGATTAAAAACATCATAAGAATAAAGTCAGAAAAGTTACTTGTCTAGAACCATCATATATGAAGTGGTTTTAATAAGAATGGTCTTCCTGGCTCTTATGCTTGACTACTTGGTATCCACTTGATGGATCTGTTTGTAAAAGATCAGAAGGTGCATTTTGAAGAAAATGTGTCTCAGAGGAGGTCTTTGAGCCATCAAAATCTCCTGTATCCCAATGAGTTCTCTGCTTCATTTTACTTAGGATTCTGAAGCAGGCTGTTAGCTGCTACTCCCATATCATGCCTCTTAGTCTGTTTCCAGTCACTGTGCCATTATGGTAATAGATTCTTATCCCTTTGAGACTATAACCTCAAATAAACTCTTTCTACTAGAAGATGCCTTGGCCATGGTATTTTGCAACAGCAATAAAAAAGTAATTAATATATAAGAGCAAAAGCAAGAAAAGTAAGAGCCTTCATTGGCTTTTTAGCTCCTCTAGCAATAACTTTCAAAGCAGATGTTACGTTGTATTCTAGGGTGCCTGGCAATTATCATGAGAGAAAGACAAAGTTGCAGACTGAGCTGATGGAGAAGCATTCAGTTTTGTATATAGTTGGATTCTTGGTGCATCAGTAAGTCATTTTCAGCAAGTCAGATTTAAAGATACGGGTGCTTGGGAAATCATCCAGGTGGAGAATAAGCAGGATTCACTTTCTAATTTTTTCTAATAACTACTTGTGAAAATACAAACATTATATGATATACATAGATATTTGAGTAAAGTGAAATTATTTAGGAGAAGAATGGAAAAATGAATTAACTAACTATATTTACTTTTAATACTCATGTACCCAAATAGTATAACAGAAACTTGAATATTGGACAATTTGTTTAAATGTCTTACACTCATTCTATCTCTTCTTTCTCAGTGAAAATGTTCAAAGCCTGACTTAGTTGAATAATAATGAGAGTTCTACTTACACATTTCTTTTGTTTTTAAGATGATTAACTAATCTAGGATGTTATTGAATATGTGTTTTCAAAGTTGCACAAATATCTAGAGATATTTACTTTGTGTAATCCTTTCTCTAAATGGCAAATTCCCAAACAAGTATTGTGGAATATTTGCCAGATCAGCAAACTGTCCTGTATGAGCCTTTTCCAATGTGAACTTTGAAAATTATCTAAGGAAATGATCATGTGACTTTTTTTCTTCAATTTGTTTATATGATGGATAACATTTACAGTTTTCCATATGTTGAATCATCCCTAAATTTCTGAAAGGAAGACTACTTGATCATGGTGAATAATTTTTTTATATGTTGTTGGATTCATTTGCCAGAATTTTGTTGAGAATTTTTGCATCAATGTTCATGAGTGAAATTGGTCTGTAATTCTCTTTCTTTGTTGTGTCTTTGAATGGCTTGGGTATCAGGATTATTGTGGCCTCATAAAAAGAGTTTGGTAATACTTTGGGAGGAATATATGCTAGCAAACCATCCTGAATGAGCAGGGCAGAGGCAGCAAAAAGCTCCTCAAAATGGCAAGAAGTAGCCTAGAAAACTATACCCACATTTCCAAAAACTATATTAGAATGTTTATCTTTGTTTAGATGGTTTGGTTATTTGTCATAGTCAATTTCTTTCTAAAGAGTAAAAGAGGATATAGACATGATAGGATAGAAGGGCAGAATATTAAATCTACTTTTAAAAGGCAACTACTTGTTTTAAATACTTTACATTAATGTGGATTTTGGTTTATTGATACAAATTTAAAGTTAATTTTATTATAATATATGTATATTTCTACTCTTTTTAAAGATAGTATGTTTATGTTATTCCCTCAAAATTATAATGTATAATTAAGAAAGACAGATTAATAGTCACCTATGGTAATCAAACTTATAGTCATATTAGTTACGTATTTTAGATATATAAAGATATGTTTCAAATAAATGATTAACCTTTAAATACTTCAAAGGCCTACAGAATATAGCATTTAAATATTTTAATAACTTGGACTTTTCTTGACAGTGAGACATGCCTATTCCTTGCAGCACCAATCTAGATCCAAAGAATGATGAACACCAAAGAAACTCCATATGGAGTTTACTTTCATCATGGTATAAGTTAGCCACTGGACAAGAAAGTGTTCTCACCTTGACTACTTGACAGTATTCTATACAAAATTAAAATGCTGGACCCATAAGAAAATGGTCACAGAACTTTACAAAACAGGCCAAGATGCTCCCCCAGCTTCTTGCTTCACAAAAGAGACTGTTTAACTTCCAAGGAACAGTTGGTAGAATGGATAGAATAGCCTTCCAGTTCTGCAGGATACCACTGCAGGGAAAAGTGACTAACAAACAATGCCAGAATGTGTGATACAATCCTTTAAATTTCCTTCTTCACTGAAAAATATGCCAGAGACTCTTGGCCTGTAATCTGAAGATGGATGTTCTGACATTACAGAGAAACTGTACGTCCAAGAAGTCAGAGGGCTCTGTCATTTTTAAAATTTGGAAGTTGCTTGCAATGTACTTCCTGTTTACTCAGGTAATATTATATCCTTCTGTGGTCTTTAATACAGTGGAAAACAAGATAGGTATAATTATAGATTTCTTTAGTTATAATAAAAAATAAGTTACACATAAAACTTTAGCATCAAAAAGATAAGATAGATGACAGAATGTTTATTTAAATTTTGCTAAATGCAAATAGACTAGATATTGTAACAGTAATTCTTGCTTGATAACTGTTTTGTTACATGTAATTTTACTATGTTAAAATTGAAACCTTTCTTTTTGATTAAAGAAAAATGGAAGTGATGTGGGATGTCTTTCTGTATGTTGTGAATTATTTTATTACCATTTGTTAATAAAGAAGCTGTTTTGACCTATAGCAAGGCTGCTTAGAAGCAAGTGAGAAATTCAAGCATAGATAAAGACTATGAAAGGCAGAATCAAGGGAGAAACTGCAGGAGGCCACTCAAAAAGCAAGATATAATGGAATACAATTAAAGCCATGGAGCCACATGGCAAAGCACAGGTTAATAAAAATGGGTTAAGTTTTACGACTAGTGGGTGATGAACCTGAGCCATAAACGTAAGGGTGTGTAGTTAATATAAGCCTTTGTGTAATTATTTGAAACTGAAAGGCTGTGGGACCATGGGTGGAAAAGATTACTCCAGAATGTAGGCCCAGACAGGTCAGCAAAACTTCTGGCTACATACTCTAAATCTTTTGTTCCTGTCTTCATGATCATTTGCAATAGGATCACATGTCCACAGGGCCTTATTGAAATTTCTTTCCAATCTAATACAGAAATATTGACAAGGAGCCTGTCAACTTCATATGGTGTCTATCAGTATTTTCTGGTGTCTCTTTTTAGTAAGTTGGATTATATATACTGGCTAATTTGGCATTTTCTTCTTCTTTATAGTAATAATAAACACCTAGAAAACAAAGGCTCTTTTTCTTACCAGGATCATATCTGTTTCTCCCTTCCCTCAACAAGTATTTTTGTGTTCCCAGAATTAATTCAAAAAGCCTTTACTGTGCATGCTTCTGTATGTTTTTAGGCTAATTCCTAAAATTATGCAAAGGGCAGATATAACCTCACCTTAAATTCTTCAGCAAATTAAAAGAAGTAAGCCACAGTCCAGTGTAACTGAGGGTCTTATGTCTGTTTAAGTTCCAAGGAAGAGTTGGTAGAATAGATACAACAGCCTTCCAGTTTTGTAGAAACCTGCTAATTGAGAACAGTGTCTTCCAAATATGTGTGTTCTCTTATAATGTTCATTTAACTGAGCCATTAGATGACCTAATTTGTCTGCCATTTAAGCAAATCTGCCTGACTCATAAGAGAACAGTGTCATCTGTCTCAGGAGTTTTGAGTCAGGTTTGAGAAGGACTTAGGGACCCATTGCTGCTAGGACTAGTATATTTAAGGATTAAGACTGTCTGAATATGGAGTGATGGCAGAAGCCTTTAATCCAAGCAGAGGGCCAGCCTTGTCTTCAAAGTGCGTTTTGGAACAGCCAGAGCTGTTACACAGAGAAACCCTGTCTCGAAAAATGAAAGCCCAAAAGTCTCTTCCTCCAAAACCACAAATAAATAAATAAATACATACATAAATACATAAATAAATACATAAATAAATCATTGTCCAGTTACTACTCCATGAACAACTCACCTCATGCGAGCAAATGTTTCTCTTAATCTCCTCTGCATCAGAAACATATGAAGCAAACACAAACAAATGTAGCGCAATAAACAGAAAATAAACTTATGATTTAGTAAAAGTACCATGGAAATAACTGGACAACTAACAATAAGGTGCTCTCTTACAATGATAATATGGAAGTTCACATTGGAAAAGGCAATGTGAAATGCTTTTATAATTTCAAATAAAAGGCTTGGTTTAGAGTCAAATTACACATTTGAGTCATTGATGTGGTGACGATTAATGGGTGACTGACAGGAAGAGAGATAAATATGTTTGTGAAGAAATTCAATTTTTCATGTTTATTAGGAGGTGTTGCAAGTTTCACCTAATGGCATCTCATTTACTGTGACACTAGAAGAAGGCCAGAGTAATGTTTTCAAATTTATTAGTTTGTGACACAGAATTTGGGAGATTGACACTATCAAGCCAGTGCCTAGGAGAGAAAGAAGTCCTAGGCATCCAAGCTTCTTTGAATAAAGACAATTTGAGTGTATTTAAATCACTTATCTGAATTTATTATGATAAAGTCATGAATTATGTTTGTACCACACTTGCAATTCAACTTCAGAACAGATGGTAAAGATTTACAGAAACATTAACATTCTAGATAAGAAAGTCTTAATAAATTTGTCAATAGGAGTCTCTGGGGCAAGAAGAAAATGTTTACATGCGAAATAAGATAGGTAGTTAGGTTTGAGGAAAGGCATAAACCAAGAGGGAGGATTTTTCATCCCCACTACAGAATTCTTAATCCTGAATTTGTGAAGATTTTTATTGTTATACAGACTCTAGACAATTTCAAAATTTGTTTTCCTGAAGCTCACAAATGATGCTAACAGTCAATTTGCCAGAAAAGATGTCTAGGGGAAAAATAACAAAAAACATCTGTCTTTGAACATTCCCTAACAGAGTGGCATCAGGTCATTTGGGATTTAGCTTCTGTTTGAAATACATGTAACATAAACTTCCTCAAGCTAGAAACATCCTCATTCTTAGTATACACAACTTTTCTAGCCTTAGGAGCCATACACTTGAGGATGTTATTATATTTTGTATCTGAAAAGTTTGTCATGGTCTCTTTGCTTATACACATAATCCCCAGACACTAGTGTTATCTTAGAGGTAAATGAAACCTGTTTAACTTCAGGCATAACTGAGAAACATAGGCCAGTAGAGCTGAATCTTGAGAGGAGGGAAAATTTTCTGACCTAACAAGATAGGAGACTCTATGCTATATGTTGCTGTTGTCATATATTGACTCACTCCTGCTACCATGCCTTAACTTCATGATTGATTCATTTTCCCTGATATCTCAAACCTAAGCAAATCAGGCACCCCTGAATAATAGTAGTCAGATATTTTGACAGCAGCAAAAAAAGTAATACAAATCATTCAGATTCAGATTCATCTATTCAATCAAATATTTACACAAAAAGCTTTTAGGCAGCATTTCTTATCCCAAAGCATAGTTTTGAATTTTCTTCATACTAGAGAAAAGTCTATCTTCCACGGAAATGATTAGAGGATTAGAATCCAGAATCTTCTTTGGGATGCTTTATTCCATTTCCCAAAAATTCTTTTTAAATTTTTCAAATTTTATTAAATTGCAATAAAAAGTAGAAAAGTAAAGTTGATAGATTATAATAGCAACATAGTCATTAAGAACAATAGACTACTGTACCCAGCAAAACTATCAATCAACATAGATGGAGTAAAGAGGTTATTTCACGACATAGCCAGATTTAAACAATACCTAAACATAAATGACACCATACAAAAAGCCCTAGAAGGAAAACTCAAACCTTAGGAAACCAGAAACACCCATGTTACCACAGACAATTGACAAGCTCACAGAAGAACGCCACCTCCAAAAAAAGGAAATACAAGCTACTACCAAAAATGATAGGAAATATTGATCATTGGTAATTAATATCCCTTAATATCAATGGACTCAATTCACCTAAAAAAAGACACACCCTAACACAATGGATACAAAAACAGAAACCATCCTTCTGCTGCATACAAGAAACACACATCAACCACAAAGATAGACACAGGCTCAGAGTAAAGGGTTGGAAAAAGACTTTCCAATCAAATAGCCCTAAGAAACAAGCTGGTGTAGCCATTCTAATGTCTATCAAACTAGACTTTAAACTAAAATCAATAAAAAGAGACCAGGAAGGTCACTACTTATTCATCTCAGGAAAAATTCATCAAGAAAAAACTCTCAATACTGAATATCTATCCCCCTAACACAAGGGCACCTACATATGTAAAAGAAACACTTCTAGAGATTAAACCCCATATCAAACCTGACACACTAATAGTAGGAGACTTCAATACCCCACTTTTACACTTGGATAGATCAACCAGAAAGAAACTCAAAAGAAATAAGGGATCTAGCAGAAGTTATGAATCAAATGGATTTAGTAGATATATACTGAACCCTCCACTCAAACAAAAAGGAATTATATATTACTAAGCATTTCATGCAACTTTACTAAAATTGACCACATAATAGGTCATAAAGCAAATATCAACAGGTACTAAAACATGAGTCTAACTCCTTATACCATTTCAGATTACCAAGGTCAACAACATCAAGAATAACAGAATAACTGTATGGTAGTGTGTAGAAAAATGAAAATAGATCCAAACCTATCACTTTGCACAAAACTTGATTCCAAGTACATCAAGACCTCACCATAAACCCAGCAAAACTGGACTTGATAGAAAAGAAAGTGAAGAATACCCTCCAACGAATTGGTCCTGGTGACCACTTTTTAAATATAATACCCATAGTGAAGGCAGTAAGAACAACAATTTATAAGTGGGACTTCTTGAAACTGAGAAGCTTATGTAAGGGCAAGGATACAGTCAGTAAGACAAAAAGACAGCCTACAGAATGGGAAAAGATTTTTACCAGCCCTACAAGTGACAGAGGATTGATCTCTAAAATATATAGAGAACTGAACAAAGTAGAACACAAAATACTTAATAACCCAATTAAAAATGGGGTTCATAATTAAAAGGGAATTCTCAGCCAAAGAATTAAAAATGGATGAAAGGCACGTCAAAACGTGTTCAACATCTTTAGCCACAAAAGAAATGCAAACCAAAACAACTTTGAGATACCACCTTTTACCTGTCATAATGCCTAAGATTAAAATCACAGATGTCAGCCTTTACTTGAGAGGATGCAGAGCAAGGGGAACATTCCTCCATTTTTGGTGGAAGTGTAAACTTGTTCAGCCATTTTGGAATGCAGTATGGAGCTTTCTCAGAAAACTAGGAATTAATCTCCCCAATGATACAGCAATACTTATACTATGGTATAAGTCTTAGGCTTATACCCTAAAGATGCACATTCACACCCCAAAAGCATTAGCTCAACTATGTTTATAGCTGCATTATTCATGTTCTCTAGAACCTGGAAACAACCTAGATGCCCCTCAACTGAGGAATGGATTAAGAAATTGTGATACATCTACACAATGGAGTATTACTCAGCAGAAAGAAAAAAATGATATTCTAAAATTTGCAGGCAAAATGGATGGATATGGACAATATCCTCCTGAGCAAGGTATCACAATTCCAGAAGGAGAAGCTGGGAATGTATGCACTCATTAGTGGACTTCAGATAAAAAGCAAAGCATACTCAAGCTGCAAACCACAACCCCTGAACAGCTTGGAATCTGAAGCACCTTGGACTGGCACCTAGGAGCCCATTCCCTCCAGAGAAACACCTGACCCAGTCATGATGTTGGAAAGAGGAAAATGGATTTGCCTAGAGTGGATGCTGAAATAAGCCACCCTTGGACCTTGAGACATTCTGTCTTTGCTGGAAAGGAGATGAGGAGTTGGGAAGAAGAAAAAGTGCCTGGGAGGTGCTTGAGGAGGAAGGGAGTTTAAACAAGGGTATACATGGATAAAAATAAGAGACGTTAGTCATAATAATAATGACAAAATGAAAATCTAGAAGAATGTTATCTCCTCTTCCCCATAGTCTAAGCCTGTTTGCAAATTAGAAATTAGACTTTTAATAAAAATTTTTCTATAAGATCATTGGAGAATTGTTGTGAAGCTTATGAAGGAATGAATTATGTGTTTTTGATAAATGCCAATATAACCCCCAAAAGAGTAATGTAGTCTTTTAAATTAATAATTCTGAAATAGTAGAATATGTTCATGAAAAAAGAAAAAATCTAGCTAAACATGGATCATAAACATATAGTCATTAAATTAAAAATCCTGAAATAGTAGGATGTTTTCATGAAAAATGAAAAAAGATCTAACTAAAAATGGATCCTAAACCCGTAGGTAAAATACAACTTCCTAATTTCTGAAGGAAAGCATAAGAAAAATTCTAAGTGAGTTTAAAATTACCAATAATTTTTTTAGATACAACAGCAAAACTCATAAATTAAACAGCTAATGACTTATAATCCACTAATATTTAAACTTTCTGTTTGGTGACAGACACTATTAAAGCTCAAACAAAGACAGGGAGAAAATATTTATAAGACACATATCTGAAAAAGGATAATAACTATCCAAATATTCAAAGACCTCTCAATGATAAACAATGAAAAAATTTGAATATTATGAACAAATGCATAAAGATAAATCTAACCAGAGTTACACAGCATGTGAACAAATGAACATATGACATTGGTCAACATCATGTGTCAATAATAGTTGGCAATTTCAAACAGCATGATCACATCAGCAAATATTTGAATCACCCAAATATGCAATAACAGCAAGTTCTGGGGAGAATATGGAACATTTATTATATTTAGTAAAGAAAAATAATAATACATCTTTATTTAAATACAGTGGAACAATTTCTTCATAATTATATACTCAGTATATGACAAATGAGTCATGATCCTTGGATTTAATTAAAGAGGTTTAAATTAAGAACCCCAGAAAATGTAGATATTATTAATAAATGACTAAAGTATATAACAATGAAGGTGTCCTTCAATGGATATGTAAATAGTCATATTTTTAGTTAATTAAATATTATTCTGCATTAAGAATTAAGTTATATCTGTGGGTTTCATCATCATGGTCTTGATTCCTTTGCTCATATAGTCTCACCTCCCTGTCTTCAAATGGAGTAGGAGTTTGACCCAGTGTTTATCTATGAATAACTCCCGCTTCAAGCAGTTTCTGGATGAAGGTCCCATGATGACAATTAAGATGGTCATCAATTTGATTATAGGAGAGGGCCAGTTCAGATACCCTCTCCACTATTTCTTGGAGTGTTACCAGTGGTTATGAGTTATTGGGAACTCACTGACATTGGACTGACAGCTAGGGAACCTGCATGAGACTGAACTAGGACTTCTGAATGTTGATTAGAATTGTATAATGTTGGTAGTCTGTGGGGGCTCTGGCAGTGAGACTATAAGGTATCCTTAATGCATAAACTGTCTTTTTGAAGTCTATTCCCTATAGAGGGATACCTTATTCTGTCTTGATACTGGGGGGCAGGGGCTTGGTCCTGCCCCAACATGATCTGCCTGACTACATTGACTCCCCATGGAAGTCCTTAGCCTCTCTGAGGAGTGGATAGGGAAGGGGGGGAGGAAGTTGGGGATGGCTGTGAAGAGGCAAAAAAAGCAGTTGTTGGTATGCAAAAAATAAATAAAACTTAAATTAAATAAAAGAAGTTATTCAGTCATGAAAAGACATGGAAGAAATGCAAATGATATTCCTAAACAAAAGAAGCCGACCTAAAGTGTTACGTTAGTGCCATTCTCACTAGATGACATTTTTAGGAAAGCAAAATTCTTATAACAAAAAATGACCTATGGCCTCCAAAACTAAATCAATGAAGCAAAGTAGATTTTCTTGGCAGTAAAATTATTCCATGAAATAGTATGATAATGAATACATACCATTATACATTTGACAAAGCCCATGGAATGTGTAACACAAAGCATCAACCATAGGCAAGTCTTAAACTTTGAATGATAACATTACTTCAATGGGGGAAGGCTCCAGTCTGGTTGGTGATGCTGATGATGGGAGGATGTGTCTGTGGGAGGGAAGCCAGGAGCATGTGGAAACTGTAAGGACTTCTTCTCTGTGTATGCCACCACACAAAATTGATGTGATCCTGAGGATCAAGTTTAGGCCCTCATGCTTATGTGGCAAGCACTTACCAATAGAGCTACCTACTCTACTTCTCTTCTGTTTGCTTAAGAGTATTACTTGTTCTGTCTTCTCCATTAGCATTTATGTAACTTGTAAAGTTTAAATTTCATAGTTTGGGCTTTAAAAATGACATTCATAAATAGCAGTTTCTGTTAACAGTCACTCTAGAACTAATTTTAAACTTCCTTTACATTTTGGATATTAATGATCTACATGTATTAGCATGGTAGCCAAGATAAAACCTTCAAGTTATATTTCTCCAGCATTAATTGTGCTGTAGGATTGGCACCAGTGCACCTCTGGCACTTGTATTTTGGTCTCTGTTGTTCCTGCTAATAGATTATCCATCTGGTATTCTGTCATATATCACTGTGTAACTATATTATTTGTTATAGCACAGTCTGAAATCAGAGCATATGGATCTTCAGCAACACATTGACACTATAATTTAACTAGAAGTTTTAGCCCATTTAATATTATACATGTATATTTATTTCAAGAATAAACTAATAATAAGTTTTTTAAATTCCAGAGCACATTGAACACAAGTCTCAAAGAATAACTATAAACAATAAAATATAAAATTCACTTGAGAAATATATCTATACACATACAAAATTTGTATATATCAGAACCTTATATGATAGTTTAAAAGAAATATAGAAATAAAACACATGACCTTTAAGCTATTAACATGCCACACCTATTGTAAATTAAAGGAAAAAAAATCTTGCAGTGGGGAATACAAGACAGAATTTGCTATTTGCCTGTATGCTTTTTTGCAAGGTTTTTAGAGATAAAAACATTTTTTTGTCTATGAGCATGTTATGTAAACATTAGAAATGAATGGCTTTCTTCTAATCTATGCTGCTGAAAGAATACATACAGTATTGGTATAAAAACACTGCAAAGACAGCACCACAAATCCCTCTGTTTTGAACATATACTCAGACAAGTGACAAAACTCTCTGTTTTATAAATATATATGCCAAAATATTTGCACACAAATCTTACAAAATAAAAAATTAGCAAAATAACCCCAGAAATTAATTAAACAATAAAACACTGTGATCAAGTGAATTCATTCCAAGAGTAGAGTGGTATTTATTATCTGAAAATATTGCCTCCTGTCAATGGATCTATGGTAAAAAGTTATCAGCTTGCAAATTCTGTAAGAGTCTCATATATTATGTTAAAAACCACATCAGTTAATAGTGTACTTCTAATAATGACACTATAGAGAAAATGGATATTTTTATGAACAAATAGAAGCATATTTCATAAGACAATGCCCAACATTCATCTTAAGACTATATCTAGTTCTTAGCTGTGAAATGAGAAACACCAAAACAAACTCATGGTTATTTTTTCACTATAGAAAATGTTTTTAAAATAAAGATAAATTGTTTATGTATTAGTTTTGGAAGACCATCCAGAAGTATGGTCATGTGAGAATTCTGAGTGTTTTTGAGAAAATTTCAAGAAATCAAGACAAGAGTCTTATGATGTCAGTTTCTTTTAAACACAGAATTGGTCTTGAAATATGTTTTTGTGTTTCTTTCAGGTATGGTGCAGAGGAAAGTTTTTGTTTCCATTGTCATTATTATGCTTCTGTGTAAAGACAAGATTTTGTCATGTGTAGCTTGTCCTTGTGATTGTATACTTGACTCAGGTGACTCTTACCCTTCAGAGTATAAATTGTCTGTTGCTCTAAATAGAGTTAGCCATTGCATGAGACTTCATGAGACTTTAGTCTGCCTCATCTTTAGACCTTGCTCTTCTAGGTTCATGCTGCCAACTAGAGTAGTAAACCTGCTAAGGTTTATTTATTTTAAAATCTCTTAAATGTATAATACCCCAGCTTTAATTTATATTCTGATAGATGGAAACAATACAACTTTAACAAAAAATAGACTGTGGTGTGCTTAGTGAAATTTTAAGAATAAATTGTTCCTCAAGAGTGAACAGTTTAAAGGTGAATTGTTCATGAAGTTCCCTCACAAATTGTGATATTGAGTTTCCTTTCCGAGAAGTTTCTCACAAGATCCAGGTCACACATTCCGGCTTCAATAGCCATATGTCTTTTTAAGCTTCTTTTTGAACTTCATGTAGAGCATTTACCATGAATAACATACACTGTTCATTCATTGATCTAATTATCATTTTCACATGTACCGTGCCCACATTCTCAAAATTCATTTCATCTGATTCTGATGTTTTATTATTTAAATTAATTCTTGAACATAATTTATTGATTTTTTTCTGTTGCTACAATTTTTGAAGAAATATTCAAAATAAAAGAAAAAAATTATCCTGACATTTGTAAAATAAATGGTTTTATTAATTACTTTTACATTTATTTATTCCATATGTGCATGTACACAGGTGTGTCATGGTGCTGCTGTGGGTATCAGAGAACACTTTTAGGAATTAATTTTCTTCTTCTATCATATGGGTTTTAAATTCATTTTGTCAGGCTTAGAAGTGAACACCTTAACCTGTTCAGCCATCTCTCCAGCCCTTATTATGTTTTTTGTACTGACTTTGTAAGTGTTCTATATAAAAGGTACATGATGCTAGTAATATGCATGCCTTTCTTTCATATCTGTTTTCCTGTTTGAACACAATGAGACATTCCTACCTTGCTAATGTGGCTAGCCTATTCCTTTTGTTGCCAGGTGGTACTCAGTGATGTAAATGTTCCATATCTAATAATTCCTCATTCTCTGTTAATGGTCATCTGGGTTAGTTTCAGTTTTGGCTAATATGAAGAACACTGTGATGCAAATTCCACACTGTTATTTTGTAGGCATGAACAGTAATTTATCTTGGATACATGTCTAGGTATGTTGAATTATAAGGGAAGCATCTATTAACTATTCATAAGAAACTATTGAACAGTTTTCCAAGGTGGTACATTTTCTTGTAGTCATCTACAAAGTTCCTTCCAGGTGTTATGTCCATCAGTATTCTGGTAGTTTCATAATCATGCATAACTGTGACTTTAATTTTAACCTCTAATAAATACTAGTGTTGAGCATTTTCAAAATATACATTTTGGTTAACTGGATAGCCTCTTTTGTGAAATGTCTTTTGAGAACTTTTTTCAAACATATTTTAGAAGAAAAATGTGAATTATTTTTATTATCCTTATTCATTTGCAACTGCTCTTACTTGCCAATGAGCACTGGGCTGAGTTCCTGATCCAGCTGAGTGTGGGGGAGGGGGAGGAGAGTCTATATGAGCATGGAGATAGGCATTAAAAGAACAATTTCTACAGTGATGGCTGGATGGAACTTTGGGGAACTCACTGAATCAAGAACAGCCACTGGGGAACCATCTAGAAAAGGAGCTAGGCCCACCCAGCATAAACAACTGTCAATTGACACAGGCAGTATGTGGAGCCTCAAGGGGAGGAATCAGACTGTGTTTCTGTGTGTGGACTAGTACCTTAGAGCCCATTCTCTTCAGAAGAACATCCAATACAGTCTTTATGTTAAGATGAAGAAATTGGACTTGCCTGGAATGGATGCACCCCACTGAGCTGACCCACCTTGGGACTTCTTGAACTTTTTGGGGAGGGGATGAGACCTTGAGGTGGGGTGAGGCTGAAGACTGACTGAGAGAGATTGGAATGAGAGAAGGGAGGAGGAACGAGGGAATACATGGATAAAAAGACTTCATTATATAAATTAAAAAAGCTCAAAGACGTTTAAATTGGTAAACTCATCTACCAATAGATACGTAGCATAGCATATAGATTACAAAAAGACACCATTTTGTAAAGTGTTCATCCTATGTTTAGTCAGTTTGCCACACACTTCTATTAATCTGTACTCAACACGTTTAGCCTCTTGCAGTGTTTCTGGGCTAAGCTACATAGTTTATTTGGTCTGTGAAATGATAGAAATCATGACATATCTAGAGGCTTAAAATAGTACTAAAGAGTTTTAACTTTTTCTTACTTTATGATTCTATGAGAAATAGTGACTAGGAAAGCCTTTTGGTACATGAACGGAGGGCCAGAGTTAAGTCATTCTGGTCATTACATCTTATAGTGTTCCTGAATGGAAAGTAGTGCTTCCAAAGCCAGTAACAGCTTTTCACCAGTTTGTAGTGTCTGCAGATATTTGCATAATCGCTGGGTAGACAGTACTCAGTAAGCCCAGAACGTATAGCCAAATAAACTTTTACTAGATTATTTGTCTGCACTAAAATTGTTGTAATGTATAACTGATACTCTTGGGCAGATGATTAATCATAAAGGACTTGTACAAATATAAAATTCAATAAATAATTACATGATGTTCCTTGTTCATCAGATTTTTAAAAGACCTTCAGAAAAGAAACAGTAAATGAAGTAAGAATATACATTCATTGTGAATTTTCAAATATTTGGGGATTTTAAAAAATTCTTAATTTCTGTGTAATCAAATATTTACAAATAAAAATATCTATAACTATAATGAAATTATAAAATAGCCAGTAGCCTAATATATAAATGTTTAGTAGGATGGAGACCATGGTAAACCACACAAAAGCAGCTTTCAAAATAGAAAGAATTCATTAAAAAAAAATAATGTCTGAAGAATTTTCAAGTCAGCAAATCACTGACAATAAATTAAGTTAATGAACAAAAATGTTTAAAAGCATCGCTATAAGCAGAGAATTAATATTCTACAAACATTATAGATATTACAAAATAGAAGAAAATATTTTAAAGATATGATGGACAGAACATTTTAAAATGAAAAAATAGTCAGTACCCATTAATACAGTCAACACAAATAACAATAATTCATCAGAAATCTCCTGAAAAACACAGAGAGCATTACAAAAACCAAAACCAATCAAAATATGGAATTGTGGAGCCCACCCAGTCCCTATTGATACAAACACAAAACATCTATATTTAAGGATCAGGGAAAATTGCTGAGGAGTATGTGGGAAGACTCTAAGATCAAATGCTAAGGGATTTTACTGTGAGACTGTGTCTTCTAGACACGTCAGAGAAGCTGTACCCATAAAGCCTTATCATCATGACACAAAGTATAAGGCTAAATTTGAGATGATTAAGAACAATAGCAGAAATGCTGAAGTGGACTGGGGAAGCTCAGCACATTGCACCTCTTCATAGAAAACTGTAGACAACTAAGCAATATTGAGAGCAGGAGAAACTGTCTTTTTCAGGGATGACCACACCAATAGTTGTCCAATACCAAATGACCAGCCCTGAAAAACATATGTAAGTAGAATTCTAAAGACTGAGTATGTTATATTTAGGAATAGGTGTGTATAAAAATATACACATGTGCATGCAATAATAACGAATTTGAAGGAGAACAAAGAGAGGCATAGTGGAGGGTTCAGAGGTAGGAAAGATAGTTAGGAGGAAATGTAATTATATTATAATCTCAAAAAATAAAACAAAAATTAAAAATATTGTGCAATCAACTGAATGAGAAGTGATAATGAAAACATTTGGTGAGGTGTTATGTCTTACGTTGTGATTAGAAAAATGATTTTTAGAAAGAGTGCTTTCATTATAGTGTTAGGGAAGCTCATCCTGTGTGTGGCTTTTGTCAGGTATGTACAATAGAAAAACCTTCCTCAACAAATACTGAGTTGGCTAATTGGAACTATCTCTGAATGAGAGTACTAGAAACACTCCATGTTTACTTTCACTTAATAAAATCTGTTTCATATTTATTCATATTCTAAATGTCTCTTATTTAAATTAGTGGTTGTACTTACTAATAGATAATGGTGAAACTCTGTGGTTATACTTAATAGAAGTTTATAATTTGGGGAATGTACTTTGGTGATACTCTATGGCATCTATAACAAGCAACTCAACATTCAAAAGACAACTGAAATCTTAGACATGATGGTGAAAATCAGTAATCTCAGGAGACAGATGACATACTATGGAGGATCATGAGTTCAAGACCATTCTGGACTACACAGTAAGACCTTGTCTTAAGGAAAATAAATAAAATAAAATAAAATAAAACAAGTAGGGAATAATAAGGGCAGTGGCAAAGAGAAAAGAATTCAGAGAGGAAAAGACACTTGAAGGGTAGAGAAGATAAAAGAAGAGAGTTGTATATGAATGGAGGAAGTACACCAGATAGTCAACTATTTTTATTTTTCAATAATATGAATTTTTAAAAAATTATCTTGCTGTCTCAGGTCTCTTTTTTTGCTGTAACAAGCACTATAACCAAGACAACTTGTAGAAAGAAGTTTCTGGCTGGCCTAGCTCTATGGTTTAGACCTGCCCTCCCTCACCCCCCAACCCCCACCTCCCATCCCTGCTGCTTATCTGGACCATGAATACCAAAGTCATAAAGAAATACACAAATGCTTGGCCTATGGCTCACGTATATTCCTAGCTAGCTCTTACATCTCCCCCCCAACCCCGCACCTGGCCGCCTCCAAGGTCCCTGATGTTTCTTAGCATCCTGCTGTCTTTCTTTTCTTTATTTATTTTTATGAATAAAGTCATATTTTTTATCCATGTATCCCCTTGTTCAGATTCCCTTCCCCCTCCTACCCCTCCCCGTCACTCACTCTTCTCCCCATCACTTTATCTTCCACCTTAATTCAACCCATTTTTTCATTATACTATTCTACCGCATGGCCCATGGCTTACCAATTTTGTTTCATCTTGCATTTTAGCTGGATCATGTCTTTATCTGACTCAGTTCTCCTTCTCCTTCCTATGCCTCAATTTCTCTGCCTACTTCTACGATGTCTGACATGGACCAAAACAGTTCCTTTATTTAAACAATGATATTCACAGCATATGAAAGATATTCCCACATCAACAATTTATAAAAGAAAGCTTTTAACTCAGCATAAAGTTGTAGAGGGATATAGTCAGTGCTAGCAGAGCAAAGTCATAGAGTCAGGAAGAACCAGGCTCATATCAACAAATAAGAGGCAGAGACACACATGGAGTCTTTTTGAAATGTCAAGTTCCACCAATTGGGGAACTATGTGAAAAATTCTTATTTAAGCCAGTGCAGCGTACCTCTTTTTAAAATTGTAAAATTGATACAGATGGCACATAAATCTAAAATAAAGCCTCATGTAACAGAGACTGGGCACCATGTTGAAAGATAAGATTGAATCAATCCTGTTTTATGTTGTTTGAAAATTCCACTTCAAATATTAGAATTTTTCACTGATTCAACATATAATTCCATGCCAGAGTTTTTAATTTTTTTCTTGTTTTGTCTTTTTAAAATCTAATATCGAGGAACTATTTCAATTCATCACACATTTTTCTTTTATTAATGTCTTTCCCTGGCCTTTGAAATCTAATTTCAAAAGCTCAAAGAAGTCAACCTTTCTATTGACTTTTCAAAGCAGTAAGGTTTTCACTTCTTAAATAACTTTAATCTTAATTATTTCTGCTTTTTTAAGGTATTTTTTCACAAATCAGCCTGTTTGCTCCTCTTTTTCCTGCACATTGCCTACAGAAATCCTACTTTAATTACAGCACTATTGAAACTTCAAAAGAATGCCTCAGCACAATGGATCTATTTCTTTTTTTTTTTGCTTTAATTTTACCTGATAAAAGTTTTTTACCTGTCAGTTTTAAAAAGCAAAGGGTTGAGTTTTCTTGAACCTTATCTGACAGTAAGGTTCCAGTTCAATCTTTGTGTATCAAATCAGGTAAGGTTGGGCTCAGACACCAGTCTTTATCTTAAGACATAATATGTGTAGTCATTCCCCAAATTTTTATTCTTTTAATTAAATTTCTTCTGTAAAAAAGATACATATTATATTCCAATATAATATACCATATCACAAGGATATACCTTACATAAAAGTCAATAAAACATCTATGTTAAATGAAGTAAAAAATAATAATAAAATGTCTGGAGTCAGATACGCTACCATTGTGCCACGAGGTCTTCCTTTTAGATTTTGAAATTATAGACAGTTGTTAGCTGCCATGTGAATTCTGGGAATCAAACTCAGGTCCTTTGGAAAAACAGTCAGTGTCCTTACTGGGAGGGGTGGGAAGGGGAAGGGAGTTTGAACAAGATGATACTTGGATTAAAAAAAATGAAACTTTATTCAAAAATAAAAATAAATAAAATAAAATGTCTGAAATGTGAATTAATCATATATCCTTAAGGAAATATTAGAAAATGCATAGTTCCTGAAAGGTTCTATGTAAAAGCTGGTTATGGCAACTCACAAATATAATACTAACACTGGAGTACCAAGGCAGGAAGATTGCTATGAGTTGGATGCCAGCCTGACATACAAAGTGAGAATGGTTTGAAACAATCAAGTATCAGGAAGTATAATTTGTAAGGTTTATACTATTGCATAGGTTTTAAACTTTCAGAATATACACATTATTTTCCTGTGGTATTTTTCTTTAATTTACTAAGTACCTGTTCCTGCCCTTATTCTACAAAAGCCAAATTCAAAATCATGTGACCTTTTCTGACATCATCACATTTTGCCATACTGCACCCTTGCTATATTAGCTGCTTTCTAGTCCCTAATATCTATAAGTCTTCAAGTATTTTAGTTCACAAGTTCTAACTGCTAATGTTTAAATTTCATTTTATTAATAGGGTTTCCTACTCATCTTTCCAAAACAACTTGTCCCATGTTATCTATTTCCTTCCATAATCAATTTGTATGTTATTTCATTTATTTATTGAGATTATAATTTTTAATTTTTATGTGTTACATTTATCTATAGTAGTATTTTTTTCATCAGGACCACCAGCCTGCAAGTAATTAAATGGAGACTTATTTACATTGAATTCTTGATTCTTATCTTAAGCTTGTTTCCAACTAGCTCTTATTATTTAGAAACTCAGATTTTTAAAGCTACATTCTACCATATGGCTTGTTACCCTATCTCTATACTGTCTATCCTCCTTCCCTTATATCAGGCTGGTGAATTTGTCTTTCCTTCTTCATGAGGGAAGTGCTGCTTAACTAAAATGAAAACATGTAAACTCTAACATAAAAAACTATGCATAATAAGAACAATCATCAGGTATTATCTAAATAAAAACAAAATATATTGACTTTAACAAATTAGAACTATATACAATAGGAACAATTATCAACTAAGAATGACATTCAAATGTCTAGTACATTTGCATTTGGAAAATTTAGAGAAAATACTCTATTATCTAGTCACTCTTCATGAGTCCAATTTTTGCACTTAATTTATTTTCTATCACAACTGAGAAAAAATGTAACTATAACTATCCAGTCTTCAACCCTTTCAGAGACCCACAAGGTTAAAATATTACCTACATAAACAGAAAGTTCAGGGCAAACAACTTCCATATTATAGAAATCAAAAAGAGTTCTAGTTGACTGGACAGTCACGCCAAAGTTCCCTAAAAATGTTGGGGCATACATCCTCAGCCTATAGGCCTAGACTATCTAGACTATCGGACAGACTTTCCTGTGAAAGAGAAATTTGGAAGGACTAATTTACTTTGTGTTGGCAAAGTTTGGCAAGCACATCATATTGATTCCTGATGTCTAATTTGAATAACACATTGTTAGCAGTTGAGACAAGAACTAGATTTATCACATTGAAAGCAAACTCCATATGGAAGTTCATCAATGTCCTTCATCTTCTCTAAGGTAAATTGGTATTGCTGAAGCAAATGTGTCTCATTGTCTTCAAAAGTCTTAATTTATTAGAACATTTTATATGTCACATTTTGTAGGTTTTGAAGTGTTATTATTTTTAAACCCCGCCTTTATTTCTTCTCAGAAATACATCCTTGAATCTAATCTTTCTTTATATTTTTTTTCTGTCCATAAAAAGTAATAACATGCAACCAACTATCCTAAACAATGACAAACATCCACCATTTGACCAAAACCCAGCCATTCTACCTCTTGGGAATGTGGGCATTGTGTTCTCTAAACTGCTTCCTGTTGTCTGAGGGAGACAAAACCTCTAGGGGACTCTGAGAAAATTCAAATAATAGTTAAGTCCTGTGAGTACCAGCTGTATTTTTTATTTTATTTTTTTTTTTTTTTTGCTTAGTTTCTGTGTGGTGAAAAAGTGTATTGCTTATCTGATGTCCTGGCTGGAGTAGTCTGTGAGATTGCTCCATCAAAACTCACAACTTTGAAATTGCTTTAGATGTATATTTTGAGATACCTTGAACAGAGGCATTCTGAGAGGCATATTTACCTGGAATATTTGTCTTTATTGGTGTTTGATCTTTTTGTTTTGAAACACACAAACTTTTAAAGGTATCAAACACACATATACATATGTGTGTGTATGCATTTAACACAGGTATGGGATGTGTAGTGTGTATAAATCAGCTAAAGTTGATTCTTTGCTATATGTTTGAGTGGGTAAAAGATATCTATAAACTATATATTTTGGACTATATAAGCGAACTGTAATATAACATTTTAAACATGTCATGTCAAAGGATGACATATAATAACAATTCATGATGACTTTAGCTAGACAAAATTTATCATGTCTTACTCAGTCTCAAAGCCATTCTCATTTTGAGGGATCAGTATATGCATTCCCTGTCTTGCAGGTTTTCTTGGTTTCTTTCTTCATGTTTGTAAACCAGTATCTTCATGAGGTCTTCTCTTCCCCAGTCAAATCTAATTTTATTAATTTTGAAGGAATTCTTACCTTTTGGCTTCCTGTGGAAAAAAGGCATAGCCTTTCTCCCAACATAGTTTTAGACTTTCATTTTAAGGTTAAGATATCCCTAAAATATACAGTCTGGTTAAGTTTTTCAGCTCTTTTTCCAGTGTAATGTCTCTCCATAGCTATTGTTATTATTTTTGCTTATTTGTATTAAAAATATTGAATATTATTAAAGTACTATATATGATCCATATGTCCTATGTTACAGTGTCTTCTGATCTGGTATGTGGCTTATTTTATGTTACTTTTTTTCTCTTTAAAGAGGCCATTTTATGACTTTTAAATTATTTATTTTTCTATGACTATCTGCACTCATATTCCTTTCTTTCTTCAGCATCTAAGCACATTTTTAAACAGATTTTTTTCAGAGGTTTTCTTGTCCTGGACTTTACTTTTTGAAGATCAGCAGTAAATTTTTTTCAACTGATGAGCCAAAGGCCACCACTATGCAGTGGTGCTAGTGTTTTGCTTTTTTCCTCTTTGTTCCACAAGAGCCTAGTCTCATGCTGGCAGGTACCAAACTCAAAATCTCCTTTAAGCACCTCACTTTTGGGAATTTAGACTTTTGTGACCAATGATGGCTGCTCAAGGGTTCAGCTACATATCAGGGCCTCTTAGAAGAGGGTACACCTGTAAGACAAGCCTACTAGGGAGAACATGGTCACTGGAAAGCCATGTTTTGATACCATGACGATACCTTCTTTCATTCTTCTTTTAATTTTTCTCTCTCCTGCCCTTTGTGAATTTATGTGCCCAGATGCTTCACACACACACACACACACACACAAAAAAAAAAAAAAAATTATCAGACTTTCTGTAGAAGACAGAGGAAAAACACTGACAACTCTGCCAAAAGGCAAGACAGTCTTCAAATTTGCTGCTTTACTAAAAAGTCTGCCAGAGACTCTAGGCCTGTAAGCAGAAGATGGATGTTGCAACATTGCAAAGTAACTTTCGGTGACTATCCATACATTTAGACTAGCTAGATGTCTCTGTCATTTCTAGAAATTTGAAAGTTGCTTTCATTACACTTTCTGTTTACTCAGATATTATTATACTTTTGTGGTATTTGAAGCATAGATCTGAGAAGAATTTTGTTGGGATATTGATAGGGATTTCATTCAATCAGTAGATTATTCTGATATGATTGTCATTTTTACTATGTTGATTCTACTTATCCAAGAGCATGGGAAGTTTTTGATTTTCTGATATTCTCTTCAATTTCTTTATGCAATGACTTTGGGTTTTGACATACAGGTCTTTCACTTTTTTTATTAGAGTTACTCCAAAATATTTTATGGTTTTTGAAGCTATTGTAAATGATGATGTTTGCCTGATATTTTTCAGCTCCTTTATTATGTGACTAGAGGAGGAATGTTTGGTTTTTTAAGTTAATGTTGTACCCTACCACATTGCTGAAGGTGTTTATCATCTTAGGAGTTCCCTGGCAAAATTTTCAGGCTCACTTATGTATTAGCATATCATCTGCAAATAGTAATAGCTTGACATCCTTCTAATTTTTAGCCCTCCTGGCACACCATTTGTTATCTTATTGCTCTAGGTAGAACTTCAAAAATTGGGAAGAGTCGATAGACTTGATCCTATTTTTAGTGGGATTACTTTGAGTTTTCCTAAATTTATTTTGATGTTGGTTATCATCTTGTTTTATATTGCATTTATTATGTTTAGTTATGTTGCCTATATCCCTGATCTTTCCAAAATATTTATCATAAGGGGTGTTGAATTTTGTCAAAAGCTTTTTAAGCATCTAATTATATGATGATGTGGGATTTTTTCTTTCAGGTTGCTTAAATGGTGAAAGACATGAACAGAATTTTTTTTATGTTGAACCATCCCTGCATCTCTAGAATGAAGGCTACTTGATAATAGTAGATGATTCTTTAATATGTTTCTGGATTTGATTTACCAGTACTTTATTGAGTATTTTTGTATCAATGTTCTTGGGAGAGATTGATATGTAATAAAAAATAGCTTGGTATTGATATAAAAAAAGACAGGTAGATTAATGGAATTGAATTAAAGACCATGGCATTAATCCACATATTTATGAATAACTGATTTTTGAAAAATAAGCCAAAAGTATACAATGGAAAAAAATTATCCTCAACAAATGGTACTAGCATAACTAGATGGTGGCATGTGGAAAAATGCAAATAGATCCATATCTATCATCCTGCACAAAACTCAAGTCAAAGTGGATCAGAGACCTCAAAATAAATCAGTTTCACTGACAGAAATAGCCTTCAATGCATTGGCACAGGAGATCACTTCCTAAATGTAACACCAGTAGCACAAACACTGAGAGAAACAATTGATAAATGGAACCTCTTAAAACTGAGAAGCCTTGGTAAGGCAAAGGGCATGGTCAATAAGACAAAATGATAATCCATAAAACAGAAAAAGATCTTTAGCAACCCTACATCTGATCAAGGACTGAGATTATTAAATCAAATCATTCAATTTAAAAATATGGTATAGATCTAAGAAAAGAATTATTAACAGAATAATATTTAATGGCCAAAAGACACTTAAGTCATTGCTCAATATCCTTAGCCATCAGGGAACTGCAAATCAAAATGACGCTGAGATAACATCTACACCTGTCAGAATGGCTAAAATAAAAAATACTCATAACCACCTATTTGTGAATATTGAGAAAGGGGAACAATCTCCCTTGTTGGTAGAAATATAACCTTGTTCAACCACTTTGGAAATCAATATGGTGGTTTCTCAGAAAACTGGGAATCATTTTACCTCATGATCCAGTGATATCACTCTTTACATATACATAAAAGATGCACATTCATACTACAGGACATTTATTGAACTATGTTCATAGTAGCATATATGGATCATACCTTCACCTTAGTTGTCATGTTGTCTTGGAATGTCTGTAGAGACCAGGAACCTAGAATGGGACAAAAAGGGAGAAGAGTCTGAAGGGGGTTAATTAATAGTACTACTTTAAAGTTAACATAGACAGGAAGAGTACTTGGGTTCTAAGGCTCAAACATGAGTAATGTCTGTGGGAGAGAAGGAGGTAGAAAGCAGGTTAACCAAAGCTAAGAAAAAAGACATATGGAAACTTACCACTTCATCAGTGATTCTTTTAAATCTTCATTCATTTTTATTGCTATAAACAATTAGTTTCTTTATCAGATATTAGCAGAATTCTACATTTGTTTGTTGCTTTCTTATTAATTTGGCTTCCTTTTATTGTTACTAAAAGATGTTGGTTTATAGTTTATGTATGCAAATGTTTTGTCTATGTATGCATATGTGCACAGGATATGTACAATGCCCATAGAGGCCAAAGAGGGATTCACTTCCTTGGAACTGTAATTACAGATGCTTCTGAACCATTGTGTTGGTGCTGACAACCAAACATGGGTCATCTGCAAGAACAGAGCTCTTTCAGAGGTTAAGCCAACTATCCAGTCTAGTTGTTGGCTGTGTTTGTTTGTTTTTTAAATTTGGTACAGTCTTGCTTTGCCTTTTTGAAGACTGTGCTACTTCTGTAGGAGGGGTTGTTGATGTATGCTTTCATGTCTGGCTCATTTAGCTTCTTGTGATGTCTGTCATTACAAAGTGCCAGCAAATGTTTATTTCCTCATGGTTCTGGAGGAGGAGAATTGTGAAAGGCAGGACTGGTTTTTATAAGGCCTCTTCCCTTTCCCTGTAAATACCTTCATCTCCTTGTCTCTTCTGACAACAACTTTGAGACAATTTATATCCTAACCTCCATTTAAGAATATCAATTTTAAGGAGTAGAATTCATCCTACTGACCAAGTTCTAAATCAGTTACCTCTTTGAAGATCTGGCCTCTATATACAGCTTGATTCTGGAGTACTGAACACTGTGATTTTGTTATAAAATCTTGGATAGGATGAAAAGAGTCAATTTATTTTATATTTTTGATTTTATTTATAAGCATGTTTTTGTCTGTGTGTAAATGCATGCTTGTGGGGAGACACCTACAGATGTTCTGGAGCAGGAGTTATAAACAGCTGGGACTTGACTAATGTGGGTGTAGGGAATTGAACTTTTAACCGCTATACTATGTCTCTAGCCCTCATATTATACCCTTAATGTATTCTTTAGAACTTTGAACATGGTAGTTGATATTTCTTTTTTTCTTGTCACTCCATTCTATTTTATTTTTTTAAGAAAACAAAGACTCTTTTTTATGTAAAATAAAATAGAAATTAAATTAGAAAATCAAAAGTATTTGCAAAATAAATAATAATTAAATGAATATTTCCTTGTTTAATTATAAGGAAAGGGAAACAAGGCAGTCATAATCAATATCCTCAGAACAGGAATAGCGATTTTGGCTTTTAAATTTTTAATACTTGAGCTTTATTCAAAACAGTGTGGATGGGTTTGTTTCAAATGCACATGTCTGGAAAGAAAAATTCAGTGCACGTTCAGTCATAGAAATCAAGAAGTAAAGTCCTGTGATTAAAATCTATGCACAATTTCAAAGACTTATAGTTTTTGAAGGACAATGTTAAAGCCCAATATGTAAGTTTTAGTTGAATCAGTCTTACAAATTAAGTCATTGCTAAGAAATCTGCAAAGTAGATACATCTGGAGTTGGTTCTTGTTAGGCCAATAATCATATAGCTCTTTGATAGCTTTCTCTGTTTCAGAATAATTATGAGAATTAACCATAAATATTAATTCCTACTCAATATGTATGTACTCTGGAATCCCGAGGTGTGAATAGCAATATCTTATTACATAAGCCAAAGGATTCATTAAGTGCTTTGGGGTAATCTTTAGAGAGTACATTAAAATTCAGATGTTACTATGCATATGAGCAGACTGAAAAACTTTAAGATGTGTTTCAGAAATAACTGGTGAGTGATTTCCTGGAGCAAAACTTATTAATTAAAACATCCAAATGAGGATCAGCATGAAGAAAAAGAAAGTTAAGTGATTACATGCAGAAGAGTTTCTTAACAATTAACCCAAGATTGTTCATGTGTGATGTGTGTATGTGTCATACACACACACACATACACACACACACACACACACATACACACCAAAACAATCAATTGTTTGATTGTTTTGTGTTTAAGATGAAGTTTTCAATGTACCCTTGGCAGTTCTCAAATTTCCTTCCTCTGCCTCAACCTCCCTACTTCTGGATTAGCAAATCAGCACCACTGCACTTTACAAAAAGGGGGGGATGTTTTATTTTTTCATTTATTTTTCAGAACTAATCTTTAAAATTGTATTTGTGTGTGTGTGTGTGTGTGTGTGTGTCTCGGTATCTGTGCTTGTTTTTGTGTATGTAGATGCAGCATGAATGTAGGTGCTATGGCAACCAGAAGAGGACACTGATTTCCCTGAAATGGTGTTCTAGGTAGCAGAGAGACACTCAAAGCAGGTCCATCAAAGGAAATCCAGTGTTCTGTGGCAACAGGAAGCATTCCTCACTGCTAAGTCTTATCAGCAGCCTGGGAAAATTATTTTAATTAATTATACATGTTGGAGAACTCTGACAATGAAGAGGTTTTGCTATTTTCTCTTCCCTCGTGGCTTTTTACTCTGCTTGATTTCTTATGCTTTTATAGTAGTAGAGATTTTGGATAATTTTGTAAAATACACAAGGAAGATTATTTTAAGTATGTAGCTTGTTTGTTAATTACAGGTGTTTTTTATTTCACATGATCTTGTGATTCAATTCACTGTTTATTTTGTTTTCCAGTTCTATAATTTTAACATATGTACAGACACACACAACTCTTTTATGACAGTGTAACCGTTTAATTACCCTAAAAACCACCCTTTGTGTTTTGACATTATAGTCACACTGTTTCTTTTAACTCAACTCAAAGGGGACAGTGATAATTTTCTATACATGATTTTGCCTGGTGAACATGCCAGGTAAATTTAAATACAACTTTTTGATCTTTAGATGCTAACTTTTTCCACTCAGTGTATCATACCTTAGATAATCACCTAGATTGTTAACTATAACAGCATCTCTTTCATTTTTACTAATGAATAGCACTGTATTTCATAGACTTAGCAATTTATGTTATTTTATTTTTACTTTTAAGAGTGTTACATATTTTGGACTTTTGGTTCATATACTATGTCTCTGGTAATTTTGTTAGAAACTAACAAATTCCTTTTCATCATGGCTCCTCACTTGAATTCTCACAATGATGTTCTAGAGCTCAGCTGAAATGACATACTGACTTGCCTTTATCAAAACTGAAAACCTTTATCAATCTCAGCTCCAGACACAGGTTCCCTCCTGTGTCATTTATTTTGTATCACTAACCTGGTTCTGTTTGTTTTAAAATTATTTATTATTTTAAAATACCTTGTATGACACTCATAAGTCAAATCCCCACTCCATCCCTATGCCTCCCATCCTCCTTCCACCTTTCTTTTGCAACTTTACATTCCTTTCATCCACCCTAGATCCCCATGAAATCTATTTAGTGCTTCATGTATGTCCTTGTCTATAGAACTATCTACTGGAAAATAAATCTTCTCTGAGGACCCACATTTCTTAAACAGATTCACACTCTCCAAGCAACCATTAGTTTTCAATAATTCTTCAAAGAGGAGTAGAATTGTGAAAGCCCCTCCTCTACCTATGCTGGGATTCTAGCTCCCCTGATCTTGTGCATGTCTTCTGTACCCATTCACAGCTGCTATGAGATTATGTGTACAACTCTCTGTCATATCCATTCAGTAGCATTTCACTATACACATCTGTTTCTTCTGGCTCTTTCTGTGTTTCCACTCTCTTATTTTGAGTGATTTCTGAACCTTGGGAGAAAGGGAAACTAATTACATATTCTACAGAAAATGTCAAGGATAATACAATTTGGCAATAGTTACAGAAAATAATTTTACACCATATACCAACACACATAGAGAGTATATTCATTTTTATGTTACAGGGGAGATGTTCCCTTGAGGTTTCACAGGAATATATAACATCATGAAGCATAGTATGGCCCAAATTCATATGACCAAAATAATGCAAACAATATGGCTATAACCAGTCTATGGTAGAAGTCATGCATCTGTTCTTCATCCTGGAAGAAGAGGAAGAATCACTTGAACCTCATCTGAAATTGCAGGCACCACTCTCCTGCCTACCAGGTGAACATGGTTTTAATAGATACTAGAATAAATAAGAGGTAAAAATGTTATCTAGGGGTTAAGATTGTAGTGATGCTGGTTCTGTGGATTGTCTTCTCTACTGGGCAGTGGCAGGGTATGTGTTTCACATTTCAGAATTGTGGCTAGCTTTGAGTCACACATGATGCTTAAAGACAGCCTTTCTATACTTCTGTAATCATAATAGACTCATTGGTTTATCTAGTTGCACCTGAATAAAATTAGTGTGCTTTTCTCTGCCTATCTTAACAGAATGAATAGTTCTTCATGTCACTATGGGAGAATAAACACAATATACAAAAATATTATTTTATATATTGTATTCACATAAAATGCATAGATACATATACATGAAAATGTACATGTAATTTTATAGATCTTTATTAAAACATCGAGTCAATTACTATTGTTTGCACAGCTACATTTTGGGACATGTAGAATGAACATAGAGTGCTCATATGAACATTCACTCTGTAGCCTCCCAGAATCCTGTGGAGGACTCAGAAGATAATACATATAGAGATGTTTTAAATCCTCTGAGAAAGTTTTGTATAAATAATTCTTGCATTTGCATACCTCATATGTATGTTAATAACAGTGTTTCCCCATAGATATCATCCTGCCAGGGGCACTCTTTTTTAAAGGTGATATTAAGTTATGTTTATTTTGTGAGACAATAAAACAACACTGATGCATCAAGAGGAATCACATAAGCCTCAAAAAATAATGTCACAGAAGGAAAAAATGATGCATTATTTCAATAACCCTTTACATTTTTATTGCTCATTTCATCATAAAGATCAACGAAGTGCTTCAACTAATAATAAATGCAGGCATCATGCATCCTCCTGTCTTAACAAATTGTCTCAAGAAAACAATAAGCATATTTGCACTCACTCAGCCACAAAGTTCAGTGAGTGAAGATGTGAAGTCAAAATCTCAGGAAAAGAACTGTCTTTCACAAGTGTGTTAATTAGTGATTGGGAGGACAGATCCAAGGAACTAATCCAATGCCACACACTGAAGTTTTGCATCTAGAAATATGTATGTCTTTTAGCAAATATAGACAAAATTTACATAATTTAATTTCTCATTTTAAAATTCATTTTTCCTCTAAGGAAATGATCACAAATGCTTCAACTATATTGCAAAGGGCAACAGGGAGAAAACTGAGATATTTTCTACAGTTATTCTAGCTTTACTCATGGGTGAGCAGTAAGACCATTTTCATGAGGCTTCCTGGCCCTTACAAAATGTAAGTCTTACATGGTATATCTATTGCAAAGCTTTCCAGCTCTAAAATCATAACAACCACTGTCAGGCATGTTGTTGCTAGGTTACTATTAAATAGAATTACTGTAGTGTAATATATTTGTAATATATTCATAAAGGAAGAGTCTAGAGATAAGTAAGAAAATAATTATAACAACTCTGTCATGTTTATGCAACTTGACTCACTAATATATAGCTGGAGGCATTATCCAAGGGGGAGGAGAGCAAGATAGATTTATTTTCCCATTTTGAACACTCTCAGTTATTCACCGAATGTTTCTTATATATTCTTAACTTGAAAGAATTTCAATTAAAGGAGATGATTAATCCACAAGTCTGAGCTCCTGAATTTCTCTCAATGAGTATTGCATTTGATTGGTCCAAATACTGACATTTGACAAAAGATTTTGATTTACAGGAGACCTGAATTATATTTATTTTAGTTGATAGCCTTTTGAAATAAGTTAAAAATGTCTCTATTTAGAGATTGTATGCTCAGTTTGCATTTTTCTTCAAATACTGATAATCTGCAAAGGACTCAAGTATTTCATAATTGTTACATTAACCACCATTTTGAATTGGTTCTACTTGATAAATCATGAGGTGGTTAAACTAAACACCCATAGGTTGAATTTGATATCAATATAGTCAGAAATTTTCATAGTCCTATTAGTGAACTTTATTATCAACCAGAGTAGACAGCTGCAGATTCATTGACCAATAAAATGTATGGCCTACATGCAAGGACAAAAGTGTGTTCCCCATTAGAAGCAGAGCCTAACTCTTAAAATTTGTAAACATCAGGATCACAACAGATAAGTCTCACTCTAGAGCATTAACTCTAAGGTTCTCAACTTATAGATCGCGATCCCCTTGGAAGTCAAACAACCCTTCCAAAGGGGTTACATATCCTGTATATCAGATATTTACATGACAATTCATAACAGTAGCAAAATTACAGTTATGAAGAAGCAAACAAAAATTTTATGATTTGGGGCTACTATGTTAAAGGGTTGCAGAATTAGGAAAGTTGAAAAACATTGCTCCAAAGGAACAATTTAAATCTTAAAGCTCAAAATCTGTTACTTGTGCTGGGTCTCCCAAACATTTATCAGAAATTGTGCTAATTTACAAAACAAAGTAAAAATTAGATAGAGCAACTCACTCCATTTATAAATTTGGAGATCACAGCCCACCAAATCAGCTAAGCGGGACTCACATGGGCTTGCAGAGATTGAAATGGCAAGCACTGAGGCCTGCATGAGTCTGCACTAGGTTTTCTGCATATATGTCATAGCTTTTACCTTGGTGCTTTAATGGGACTCTTAATAGTAGAGTTTGGTGTATCTCTGACATTCTTGCCTGTTCTTGAGTCTCTTTTCCTCCTATTGAGTGCCCATGTCCAGCCTCTATATGAAGGGTTTTGCCTTGTCTTATTGTACTTTCTTTATTCTGTTTGGTGTCATCTCTTGGAGAACTGATTTTTTTCTGAAGAGGAAATGGAGAGAGAGTAGATCTGGGTGAGAAGAGAGGTGAGGAAGTTAAAATAGAAGGAGGGGTGAAGGGGAGACTGGCTGTGATGTGTGATAGAGGAATCCATTTTTAATTAAAAAAGAGAGGGGAAAAAATTAAAGCTAGAACCAATGCACCTTTAAAGTACCAGTTCTGAATCCAGACTTTCTCTCTGTTTTCTCTCTCTCTCTTTTTTTTTCAAGTGAGGACTAAAATATAAAACTGCCAGGAAATTAAAATAGGGTTTTCTTTTTGCCACTTGCCACTTTTTGAAAGTGACTGAACAGGACACAAAATCACCACTGGCATTCTGGTAATCCCCTAAAATAGATGTGAGTAGGACGGAGATCAAAAACTTATATAAACTGAATTATGTGTGCTTAAAAACATTTAATTCAAAAGATTCAGAGTGCAGTTATGTTTCTTCATTTTATACTGAACATTGAATGACCATAGAAAATGTTTTCCATATTTTCTGATCACAGAGAGAGAGAGACAGAGAGAGAGAGAGAGAGAGAGAGAGAGAGGTTTATTTTGTTATAGACATTCAGGCTAAGTAAGATACGATATTAAATTAATGATAGCTGTGAAAGGGAGAAATCAGTATTCTTTACAAGTTAGTCAATTTGAAGCTGTCAGCCCTAAACACGCATATATATGAACAAGATGAAATTATTTCAGCAGGCTACATTTATATTTATATATATATATACATATCTAGCTACACATAACACACATATGTATATAAAACTATTCAATAATAATTTAAAAAGAAGGAGTCATAAATTTGAGAGGGAGTTATTCGGTCACAGAACGAGTCAGCAGTGGAAAAGAAAGGGATAGAATGATACAAATACACTACTTGTGTATAAAATTCTAAAACATAATAATAATTGGATTAGAAAATAAAATCAAAAGACATGTTGCTTTTGTTTAAAAAACTAGAAAAGAAGGAGCCTGAATTTTTTTTTAAAGTTACTAATTTAATTCCCATAACAAAATTAAATTCCTGTAAATCTATTTAAGATTCCAACTACTGAGAGTATAATCATTTTAAATGTCCATTTTTGTTCTCTTTCAAAACATTTTCTTTTGTGTGGAAAACCATTTCCGAATTAATAGATCAAGCTTTTCCTCTGTTTCTACGATAAGCACAAGGCAAAGCCTTTCTGTGAGGTATGGGCAGATGAGCAGGCAGCTACAAGAAGGCAGGATACACTTGAAGATTTTCTTTTTTTTTTTTTTCTTTTTTTAAATTTATTTATTTATTTATTTATTTATTTATTTATTTTTTAAATGCTGAAAAGTTAACAATATTTATAAAGAAGATAAAAATCATAAACATGACTTATCAAGGGTGATAATGCAAATAAGTTTGCTACACATAAAAATACTAACCCTAACCCTAACCCTAACCCTAGCCCTAACCCTAACCCTGTGTATCCTTATTCAATGTCCTTCCCCCTTCCTCCACATCAGGTCATTTT
>PVIH01015359.1:0-49955 GCA_004025045.1 Sigmodon hispidus | reverse complement strand
GAATCCGCCCCTCAGAGACCCCTGCAGTTAGTTTGCTCAGAACACTCAGTTCAGGGTCGCAGTAGGGCTCCTAGTAGATTCCCTGAGCAGCAGGGGCTGCGGGTGTGGCCAGGTGCAGAGTTCAGCTGCCCCTGCTCCAGAGTGCGCTGGGACGCCGCAGAGAGCACAGGTCCCGGTGGCGGAACCGGAAGCAGTGTGATTGACTCATTTTCAAGACTCAGAATCCAGAAAACATCAAAAATATCCAACTTGATGGGATCTGATTTGATTCTTTCTAATTTTCATCTTAAAGCAGACCAAGTATATTGATTTTTTAATTTAAATGTATTGTATTCACAAAATAGGGCAAATCTATGTTTAAGATGTACTCCTTATCACTTTCCAGCAACTATCTAGTACTAGAAACAGTATTAGAGAGAATATAAAAAATAAAATCAGATTGTGTGGAAGGAGGAGGTGCCACATTTGAGATGGCTATTTAGTATTTAAATTTTTATTTTGAAGTAAAGAACAAGTGAATATTGTCAAAGTGGAAACAAAATAGTTTTTATATTATCAAATCTCTAAAACAATGGATGATGAAGGAAATGAAAAGCAGACTCAACCATTAGAAAAATGTATAGATAAGAAATTAAATTACTTTCCATGCCACAGAGAGCACAGCTGACTGCACTGGACTGTAACAATGCATCCTTTTCCTTTTGTGTTATTTTATGCCTTTGCACAATGAGAGACAAATCAGATAACAATTCCTTAGATTGCTTAACCCCCTCCTGTCATCTCTCCAGGTAAAATAACTCAATTATGTGCTTGCTTAAGCAGCATGCACACTAAAATTGGAACAACAGAGTAGATTCATACAGCCCCTAAGCAAAGGTGACATAGAAGTTTACGAAGCATTCTATATTTTTCTCAACAACTCTATTATTATAATAACTGACCCAAGTAAAAACACAACAACAATAAGGAAAACAATAGGCTAATATCCATGATGAACATCGAACTTAAGAAGCTTTAATAAAATAATAACAATTCAAATACAGACATATATCATGAGTTATTTTTTAAAGGAGTAGGTTCTTTTATTTATCCCCCTTGATGCTAGCAAAACGTTAGTCTCTTTGAATAGCTTTAGAAAGTTTTGAATTACTATTTCCGGCTATAAACAACACAGCCAGATTCTTATAAACACAACATGAAATAAAAACAAAACTGCATATGTCTTTGGCACCTTATCTAATTAAATTAAGCTAAAGAATTAACCAATACAGTCTTTTCATGACAATAGTTCTTATCTGAAGTTTAAAATAAAAAAGTAGACATTAGTCCAACTGTTTCAATGTTTAAATCTTATATACAAGTTCTTGATTTATGGAAAATTTCAATATGCAAAGATTTGTTAGGATAAAAATCTTATTGGTGAGATAATGTAATGTGATAGAGTATCCAGGACCACATTTTTATCTGTTGAATCTCTAAGGCCACTGAATAGTATAATTAAGAGAGCAGCAGACCACAGATATTGTTAAGCACTTCCTGGTTTTATTGGCAATTTTGGAATTTTGGCTTAATGATGAGGAGGGAATATGAAAGCAGAGAACCTTCTGTGTTGTAAAAGTTCCCCCCCCAGCTTGTTTTGGGTCCGGGAGGTTTGTGGTTGGAACCTGGTTTGAGCGCCTGCGGCTTTTGTCCCCCAAAGAAATGAATCACACGCTTATATCCTTTAGACTGTTTGGCCCATGTCTTATGCCTATTACTAGCTAGCTCTTTCTTCTTAGATTAACCAATTTCTATTAATCTTCCACCACGTGGCCCACAGCCCATGGCTCACCTAGATTCCTACAAGCTTCTTCTGCAGAGGATGGATCGAGAGTGGCTAATTCCACCCTCCTTCTCCTACCTGGCTGCCTCTGATTCTCCACCCACTTCTACGGTGCCATGTATGGGCCAAATCAGTTACTTTATTTACAGGATACAGGACATTCCACCACACTTCTGTCTTTTATTTTTAAGGAAAGATTGCATATGGTATTTTGTCTAGGCATGGAAGAGATGGGATAAACTGAGAACAGCTTAGAAGAATGTGTGATTTAACCATTGACTCAAGAGTTCTTTATGGTGAGATCCTTTGTTTATCTTTGAGTCAAAATTTAGAAAAAATTATATGCTACAAAATGTATTGTAGAGCTTTGTAACCTATATGCTGAAAGAAAACTTGCTGTGTATGCTCTGTTTGTATGCATGTGGTCAGGCCAGAGGTTGATGTTGAATGTCTTTCTCAATTAAATCCACCTGAATTTTTGATACTACCTAGGCTGGCTGCTCAGTGATTTCCAAAGTGCCACCTACATCTGCCTGCTCGTCACTGGGCTTTCAGATACATGCCACTTTTTTGTGTGCATTCTAGGATCTTAATTTAGATCCCCACATTCATGGAACATGTACTTCATCTATTACTCATTTCCCCATCCTGAATTATTGCTTTTACGTGAATTATTTAACATACATACAATATTAAAAGTGATGACATACATTTTATTTGCACTATTCCAGCCAGTGGCTCATTTTCTATTTGTTCTGAGAACCCTGAACACTGTGATTTATCTGAACAAGCACTAATGGTCTCATGAATTGATTGCCATTCCTGAGATGAAATGGTTAAAGCAACAGTTAATTGATAATCATTTTACAGTAAGTGAAACATTAGGTTAGTGTATCACATTCCATGAGTAGTTTCAAAGACCCATCAGCCATCCCTTCACTTCCTGTTTGGAGAATGAGTTCTTGCTAGCGTTTCATTGTTGGGTGTTCAGGCCTTCTGGGAGGATGTGTAGACCTATTACTGGATGTGACATGACATGATTTGAGGTTTTAAAAATTCATATACTTTAGTTCTCTTGTCTTGAAAGAGCCAGAAAAATTAACTAAAAAACATATACTAATGAACATAACTCATATGTTTTGTTATTATACCAAAAAAACAGGGGTGGTGTTGGTTGCAAATACAAGCCTAGTTATCATGAGGGAAATATTGTCTAGGTTACCAACATCAACTTCGACATAACTGAGACCAAATAACATAGCCTTCTTTGGGCTTTTGTTCAACATAAATTATGTACACAGTCTTCTAATTTCATCTGAATTCTATAATTAAAGAAATAACCAGTTACCATTATTATTTATAGTCTTCCCAAGATTTAACAAATTATGTTCTGCTGATGATATAGAGGTACAGAGAAGCAACCCACTTTAGACATAACTGGAAGATTCCATAAGCAATGTGCTCCTGGTTGGCCCACACTCACACACTGGTATAGTTATCTTGCTGGATGTTATATTAGGATGACAAAGTAAATTTTGTAGCAATGGCAGACAGTTTTTATAATAAAGCATTGTGGTGGTTATGACATTAACCAATGTATAAACTTAATAACTGGATCACTGTTTTTATGAGCATCGTTGGGGTGTGGTATACCCAGCGGAGAGGAATATCAGAGTTCTCATTACACATTTTAATCACTGTTATTCCCAAGTACTGGAAACTGGGTCACTTTCTCACTGAGCTTTGTGGGAACGTTTTCCTTATCCCATGAAGGCAGTAGAAGTTATCTTACTTGTTAAGAATTGATAAGTAGATTCGGAAATTTAATGTCTTTATCCATTCCTCTTCCTTCACTTCCTTAGGCACTCTCTTACTGGGTTCTGTTTGTTTCCTAAAATTTCCCTTTCTTTGGAATCCCATTTCAATTGGTCTAGGTTAGGAGTTCCATGTCTTTTCTTTGGTGCAAGAACTAGTTTAAAAAAGATTCAGTTTTTCATTGATAGAGTTTTCCCAGAGCATTACTGTAAGAATAAATTTCTATGTCCAACCATTTTTGAGATGTTTTAATCTAGCTATTGTACTGCATATGCCAACGGAATGGGCATGTAAGATAAACAAAAACAGATCATCCCACTTATGATATTAATAAACTTATGACATAAACATAAAAACATGATAAAGAATATAACAATGCTATACCTAGCATTCTGTCTTTGTTTTTACTTAAGACATACCAATCTTTACTTTATATATAAGATTAAAACAAACATCCTAGATACAAAAAAATGTAAAATTATTATGTTTTAATTCTTGTGTTTAATTTACCTATATGCAAAGCCATTAGCACTGGTTAGTATAAAAGGATCTGCTAAAGACTCAATAAAAGAAGTGAAGGCTGATCTTGCCAGCTGTCTGATTGATGGAGGTTGGCTACACAGAAAAGAGTTCTATGAGAAAAGGCCGGTGTAAGAAAGACCTGGGATTCTTCTTGTTATCTAACTGTAGAAAATATTAATATGAACGTTCTGAAATCTACAGTTCATTTTCATATACTGTTGGTAGTTTGAGCAACTTATCAGTTGTTATACCACTGAAGAAAATGACACTTTGTGCCCCAACTACCATTAACTGCCAATAGTTCCTCATGAAGTGGTGGGATCTCACTGGTACATTTCCTAACCACAATTATATATTAACTGGCTTGTGATTATCATAGAATACTTAAAAATTTCTAAATTTATTTCTTGACAATTTTATGAATGTATAAAATATGTTCTGATTAAATCTACCTCTACCCTTCCTTATTCCTTTCCCATCTCTTCCAGTCTTCACTTTCTACTTAAAGGTCCCTCTCTTGATTTCATGTCATTTTGTTTTGTGGCCTATTGAGTTAACCAGGGATATATACATGCATTGGGGGGGGGGTTGTAGCTACCCAATGGAGAAGTCATCATTGTCTACAACACTGAATCAAATGACTCCTCCTCTCTCAGCATCCATCTACCAATAAACGGTCAATAGATCCCCAGGTAAGGGATCCATATGAGCCCCAGCCACTATCCATGAGTAAAGATTAATAAATTCATTGTTGTGCAAAGAACCACAGTTGCAGTAAGTTCTTGAGTAAGTCATCCATGTAAGACCAGGATGACATTGTTTCACATCCACCTTCCTCATTATTTTTTCTGTCTATCTTCAGTGTTTTTGCCTGAGCTTTGGAAGGAGTGATACAGATATCTTAAGGATGGGCATTTATCAGCTCTTAATCTCAGAATCTTGAGAGCTATTAGTTTTTTCATTCTCTTGCATTTAATGCAAGAAGAAGCTTTTCTGAACAAGTTTGAAAGTAGCGCTTGTCAATAGGAATGCACAAATATTTAGATGGAACTTTAACAACACATTTATTTAGCAAAATAACAATATTATGACCTGCTCCTCCAAAGGCCCCATAGGATATATTTAAAAATGGGAGGCTAATAGTGAGAGTGCTTTATAATCAAATATAAAAATTTTGTGGTTATTTAAGCTATTATTTTGACTGCTTTATATGTTAAAATAATAAAAATGAAATGTTAACACAAGAAGATCTTAAGTATCAGATTGATATCTTTCTTTTTAGTTAACCAATAATTCATTTCCCTGCTTATATTTTATTTATTAAACTATCTTCAGCTCAACTGCCACTTTTCAATCAGACATTGGACTGTGTCTTAGGGATAGAAGTATTACTGGCAAGCACATGGAATTCAGAAAGAAAGGTAGAGAAACCATGAAAAAAACTGTAGTGCAATATAGCAGGGGTGATGGCTTTAGAAGAGAAATGTCAAATTGTATGAATTAAAGAAGTTCTCCTGGAGGAGGTGATGCTTCTGTTGAAAGCTCAGTAATACATTGTAAGTTTTTGTCAGACATACCACTGGTAGGAGTGTTTTCCAGACATTGGAAACAACATATGGGAAATGCTGAATTTTTCCTCCAGTATTTGAGAACATATTGTGCAGGCAAGAAGCAAGGCAAGAAGATATGATTATCTTCATTATATTATAAATAAGAAATGATTATGTAAAATACTTCAAATCTCTTCTCCTCTGTAAAATAACATTAATAGTCTCAAATTGCCACTTATCCTTTGAAAGCTCAGTTATGGTTATCTTAGTGAACGTGATGTATACTTTGTGTGGTAGAAGAGAATACACTTTGCTTAGATGGCAATGAATAGATAGGAAAATAGTGTAAACACTGGGTAATGTGTCGTTTTTAGCAAGTTTCATGGACAAGAGAAGGTAAAAAAAATAGAGAAATATTCACCTTTGCACATGTCTCACAGGCTTCGTGTGTAAGCCATCTATTGTTGTATACCAAATAAATAGCTACTAAATGTGCATTTAATATCTCAATAGAGGCCAGGAGTCTGGAACAACTATGCTGAACACCCATTGGATTCTCAGGTTAGAATTTTTCTTAACTCTAGAATTAAAGTTGTTGGACAATTGATTTCTCATCTAGGATTTGAGCAGAAGTACCTACTTTGTTTATTCAGGTTTAGGGATAAGTCTATTTCTTCAGTACTATATAATATATCTGTTTGTTCAAAGTTGACAGTGTGGAGGGAAGAAGACTAGTGGTATGGGTAGAAGTATGGAAAGGACGGGGAAGTAAGGAGAGAGAAAGGGGGAGGAGGAGGCAAAGGAGAAAGAAGAGGAAGAGGAGGAGTAAAGATATTACTATTTAGTTGTTTTCTACAAAAATATCCCTTTTGATTAGTCCAGCTGACTAGAGGACTTACGTTGATAAATCCTTTTACTTTGGCCCTAAGAGGCAACTTGATCATGAGGGTGCTACTTCTCACTACTAGCTATTCTTTGGTTAAAAGAAAGTTACAGATTGTGGTAGTTTGAATAGGACTGGCTCTCATGGGCTCATAGATTTAAATACTTGGTCACAATTAAGTGGCACTACTAGAAGGTCTAACCTTGGAGTAGATGTGGCCTTTTTGGAGGAACAATATCACTGGCGGTGAGCTTTGAAGTTTCAAAAGACCAAGCCAGGCCAGTGTTTGTCTCTCTTCCTGTTGTCTGTGAGTCCAGATCTAGAACTCTCAGCTCCTCTCCAGCACCATGTCTGCCTACAGGCTGCCATGATTTCTGCCGTGATGATGATGAATTAAACCTCTAAAACTTTAAGAAAGCCTCAATTGAATGATTTCTTTTATAATAATTGCTATCATCATGATGCTTCTTCACAGCTATAGAATACAGACTAAGCTGAAGTTTGGTATCACAAATTGGGTATTGCTATGATAGGCCTGACCATGCTGCTTATTGATGGAATTCAAACTTTGGGATTTTATACTAGAAAAGTGATTGAACACTTTAAATTGGGATTAATGGGACATGCTAGCATATGCATAAAAGACAGAGGTACTGAGAGCAATGTATATTATGAGGGCCCAGCTCAAGATATTTCAGTGGAGAGGAGAATTAGTAATTGGTCTAGAGATACTTCTTGTGATATTTTAGTTAAGAATTTGATTGCTTTCTACCCTTGTTCAAAAAATATGCCTGGGGCTAAATTGGAGGATTTTGGATTAAAGGCATTGTAGAGGAGATTTCAGAAGAACCTAGTATTGACTGTGTCATGTAGTTATTAGTGGTCACTCTTATGCAAGTCTATAATAGAAAAGAGCAAACTGAGAAAAAATATAAAATGTACAATTTGAGGAGAAAGAGGATACCAGAGGTGTAATGGACTCAAGTCCTGTGCTCATGGAGATAAACATATTCAATAAAAAGCTTGGCACTAAGTGGAATAAAGAGAGTGATGACCTCAGGGCAAGGCCCCACTCATCTAATCTACCAATTTGTTTTTTTGGGTTTTTTTCTTGACATTTCTTTTCTTTCTTTTTTTACCATTATTATTATTATTATTATTATTATTATTAACAAAGAAGTCACACTTTTTATCCTTGTATATCCTTATTCAAGGTCCCTTCCCCCTTCCACCACATCAGGTCATTCTTTCTTCTCCACAACTCCCCATCCCCTCCCTGGGCAGGCACCATGCAGTCCCATGGTCCCACTGCGCCAATATTGCTTAGTTCAGTCTCCACTCCTGGCAGATCAAGTTTTCTCCCCCCTCCCTCAAAAGTGAGTCAGGTGTTCCTCTAAGGGGAGTGGGATCCAAGGAGTCAGTCCAAGGTGTTTCTGATCCCAAGCTATTCAGTGGTTGTGTGAAAAGGAATTAAAGATAAGCCTAAACAGTGAAGGAATCCTCTGAAAGCAGAAAGCTAACGAAAATACAATTGAATGAGTGGGACATTTTCCAGTCTCAGCAAGCAGCAGAACTTGGCAGCTTCAGCTGTATGGCTTCAACTTTTAGAGTCAAGGATACAAGAAAAGGGTTATGAAATTTCCCTCCATGCCTAAAGAAATCCACTGAGGCTAGACATGTGTTAGGATTGCACAGAGGCCCAGAGATGGCTTTGTATGAAGATGTGAAAGTGAAATGTTGGAGATGACAGAGCCATGGGATACTTGTCAAGAAAAACTGCAGACTGTGTGTAACCAGCTCAAGAGAAATAAGTGTGTTGCTGTCAAAAAAGCTGAGAGGAGTTGGAGATCTGAAGAGCCCTTTGACATCAAACATGGAAGTGCCAAGTTTGGAATTTGCCTAGCAAGTCTTTGATCTTTTTCGGTTTAGTATTTTCTCACAATGCTCTATTTTTCCCTTTTTGCAATGATAATATATAGCCCATCTCTTGGTATATTGAAAGTATATGATCTGCCTTTTGATTTTGATTTTACAGGAGATTACAGTTAGGAGATTACAGTGCATTTCAGAAGAGAATTTTGGAGTTTTAAACAGCACTGAGGCAGTTACAGAGTATGGTGACTTTTGAAATTTGACTGAAAGCATTTCTGCATTATCATATAGGTACATGCTTTTGGGGACCAGGGAGTTAAATTTGATGCTTTAAATGAGAATGGGCCACATAAGCTCATACATTTGTATGCTTGGTCCACAGGAAGTGGCCCTATTAGAATAGCCTTGTTGAAGTAGGTGTGCCATTTTTGGAGTCTAAATAACCTTGTTGAAGGAAATGTGACACTGGGAGTGGCCTTGAGGTTTCAAAGGTTCAAGCTAGGCCCAGTGGGCTCTTTTTCCTTTTGCTACTGGTTCAGATGTAGAACTCCTGGCTCCTCTCCAAGTCTGGTTGTATGCTGCTGCCATGGTTCCCAACCATCCTGAAAATGGACTAAACTTCTAAAACTGTAAGAAAGCCTAATTAAATGCTTTTCCTAGTAAGAGTTGCCAAAGTCATGGTGTCTCTTCACAGCAAATCAACATGGACTAAGACACAAATCCTATGTATACCCAAATTGATAGATTGCATGAAGAGGTACACAATACTAGTAGGCATCCTGAGGGTTACTACATTGCCCTGTAGCCAATAGTATATTAACAATGCTGTATGTACTTAATAAAGACCTGTACCTATGACCAAAACAATTAATTAAGGTATCTCACATTATAGAGTTAGTTGAGAGAAAAATAATGTGGTAAACAGATATAGAAAAATGCTAGGCTTCAGGAAGGCTAAAGGCTAGGTTTTTTAAAAAAATTTATTTATTATGTATACAACATTCTGCCTCCACTATGCCTGTGTTCCAGAAGAGTGCACCAGACCTCAAGATAGATGGTTGTGAGCCACTATGTGGTTGCTGGGAATTGAACTCAGGACTTCTGGAAGAACAGTCAGTGCTCTTAACCTCTGAGCCATTTCTCCAGTCCTCAAGATAGGCATTTTAAAAAATATAATCTTAGAACTTTCTCCAAAATTGATGACATAATTGGTCATAAAGCAAATATCAACTATATAAAAAAATGAAAATAATCCCTTGTAACATATCGGACCACCAGGGCCTAAAGTTAGAGTTCAACAACATCAAAAATCAAAGAAAGCCTACAAACTCATGGAAACTAAACATTACTCAGCTGAATCATCTCTGGGTCAAGGAAGAAATTAAGAAAGAAATCAAAGTCCTCCTAGAATTTAATGAAAATGAATTCACAGTGTACCCAAACTTGTGGGACACGATGAAAGCAGTCTTAAGAGGAAAATTCATAGCACTAGATGCCTATATGAAAAACCTAGAGAAATCCCACACCAGACACCTAACAGCTCAGCTAAAAGCCTTAGAACAATTAGAAGCAAACTCACCTAGAAGGAGTAGATGGCAGGAAACAATCAAACTTAGAGCTGAAATCAATACAATTGAAACAAAAAGAACAATACAAAGAATCAATGAATCTAGGAGTTGGTTCTTTGAGAAAGTCAACAAGATAGATAAGCCCTTATCCAAACTAATCAAAAAACAGGGAGAGATTGTCTAAATCAACAAAATCAGAAATGAAAAGGGGGACATAACAACAGACCACCAGGAAATCCAGAGGATTATCAGATCATACTTTGAAAATCTGTATTCCACAAAAATGGAAAACCTAGAAGAAATGGACAGCTTTCTGGAGATGTACCATTTACCAAAATTAAATGAAGATCAGATTAATTACCTAAACAGGCCTATAACCCTTAAGGAAATTGAAGCTGTCATTAAAAGCCTCCCCCAAAATAAAAGCCCTGGTCCAGATGGTTTCAGGGCCAAATTCTACCAGACATTCAAAGAAGAATTACTAGTGTTACAACTCAAACTATTTCACACAGTAGAAACTGAAGGAATATTGCCAAATTCCTTTTATGAGACCACAATTACCCCAATACCCAATCCACTCAAAGACACAACAAAGAAGGAGAACTACAGAACAATCTCCCTCATGAATATTGATGCTAAAATTCTCAACAAAATTTTAGCAAACTGTTTACAACAATATATAAAAAATATCATCTACCATGACCAAGTAGGCTTCATCCCAGAAATGCAGAGCTGGTTTAACATATGAAAAACCGTAAATGTGATCCATCATATAAACAAACTAAAGGAACAAAACTACATGATCATATTCTTAGATGCTGAAAAAGCCTTTGACAAAATCCAACACTCCTTTATGATTAAAGCCCTGGCGAGATCAGGAATACAGGGAGAATACCTAAATATAATAAAGGCTATTTACAAGAAGCCGACAGCCAGTATCAAACTTAATGGAGAAAAACTCAAAGAAATCCCACTAAAATCAGGAACTAGACAAGGATGTCCTCTTTCCCCTTATCTATTCAATATAGTTCTCGAAGTTTTAGCTAAAGCAATAAGAGAATGAAAGGAGATTAAGGGGATACAAATTGGAAAAGACGAAGTGAAACTATCTCTATTTGCAGATGATATGATTGTATACATAAGTGACCCACAAAATTCTTCCAAGGAACTGCTACGACTGATAAACACCTTCAGCAATGTAGCAGGATACAAGATTAACTAAAAGAAATCAGTAGTCCTTCTATACACTAAAGATAGAAGAGCTGAAAAAGAAATAAGGGAAATATTACCCTTCATAATAGCTGCAAATAGTATTAAATACCTTGGAGTAACTATAACGAATGAAGTAACAGACCTATTTGACAAAAATTTTAAATCACTGAAGAAAGAAATTGAAGAGGATATCAGAAAATGGAAAGCTCTCCCATGTTCCTGGATAGGTAGGATCAACAAAGTAAAAGTGGCAATTCTACCAAAGGCAATCTACAGATTCAATGCACTGCCCATCATAATCCCAACACAATAGTTTTTGGTCCTTGAAAGAACAATACTCAATTTCATTTGGAATAACAGGAAAGCCAGGATTGCCAAAACAATTTTACTCAACAAAAGAACCTCAGGATGCATTACCATCCGTGACTTCAAGCTATTCCATAGAGCTACAGTAATAAAAACAGCCTGGTACTGGCATAAAAACAGACTTGTGGACCGATGGAATAGAATTGAGGATCCAGACATTAACCCAAAAACCTATGAACACCTGATCTTTGACAAAGAGGCCCAAAATATTCAATGGAAAAAGGATAGAATATTTAACAAATGGTGTTGGCATAGCTAGATAGTAGTGTGTAGAAAAATGCAAATAGATCCAAGCCTGTCACCCTGCACAAAACTCAAATCCAAGTCGATCAAAGACCTCAACATAAACCCAGCCACTTTAAACTTGATAGAAAAAAAAAGTGGGAAATACACTTGTACGAACTGGCACAGGCGACCACTTCCTAAATATAACACCAGTAGCACAGACACTAAAATCAACAATCAATAAGTGGAATCTCCTGAAACTGAGAAGCTTGTGTAAAGCCAAGGACACTGTGAATAGGACAAAATGACAGCCTACAGAATGGGAAAAGATTTTCACCAACCCTACAAGTGATAGAGGACTGATCTCAAAAATATATAAAGAACTCAAGAATCTGGAGCCCAAAACCTTGAATAACCCAATCAAAAAATGGGGTTCAGATCTAAAAAGGCAGTTCTCAGAAGAAGAATTATGAACGGCTGAAAGACACCTAAAAAAGTGCTCACCATCTTTAGCTATCAGAGAAATGCAAATCAAAACAACTTTGAGATAACATCTGACACTTGTTAGATTGGTTAAGATAAAAGACACAGAGGACAGCCTATGCTGGAGAGAATGTGGAGCAAGGGGAACACTCCTCCATTGTTGGTGGGAGTGTAAGCTTGTTCAGCCACTTTGGAATGCAGTATGGCGGTTTCTCAGAAAACTGAGAATCAATCTCCCCAAGGACCCAGCAATACCACTTCTGGGTGTATACCTAAAGAGGCACATTCACACTCCAAAGGTATTAGCTCAACTATGTTCATAGCAGCATTATTTGTAATAGCAAGAGCAAGAACCTGGAAACAACCTAGATGTCCCTCAAGTGAAGAATGGATTAACAAACTGTGGTACATCTACACAATGGAATACTATGCAACAGTAAGAAAAAATTATATCCTAAAATTTGCAGGCAAATGGATGGATTTGGAGAATATCCTCCTGAGCAAGTTATCACTAACCCAGCAAGATAAGCAGGGGATGTACTCATTCATTAGTGGACTCTAAACAAACCAACAAACAAATAAGAAAAAAACAAAACATGCCCAAGCTGCAAGCCACAACCACTGAACAGCTTGAGATCAGAAACACATTGGACCGACTCCTTAGATCCCACTCCCTCTAGAGGAACACCTGATTCAGTCTTGAGGTTGGGGAGAGAAAGCTGGATATGCCAGGAGTGGAGGCTGATCTAAGCACTATTGGGTCAGCGGGACCTTGGGACTGCCTGCTGCCTGCCCAGAGAGTGGATTTGAAATTGTGGAGAAGAAAGAATGACTTGATTTGGTGGGAGGGGGAATGGATCTTGAATAAGGATATACAAGGATAGAAAGTGTGACTTCTTTGTTCATAATAATAAAATGAAAATGAAAAAATATAATTTTATTTGCTTTTTGTTGCATTTTATGTATATTTATGCTGTATTTTGATGATATTCACATTCTTCTTCCTCATTCAATTCCTCCTGGACCATCCTCATGTTGACTTCCAACTTTACTCCTTTTAAAAAGATAACTCATTAAATATAGTTAGTACTGTACATATGTTCATGGATGTGGAACCATCCAAAGAAGCATAGTCAACCTGCCAAGAGCCACACCCTAATTTGCACTGACTCATCCATTTCTAGAAACCATTATGTGTTAATAGCTCCTCTTCTAGGATTACAAATTCTTTTGCCCCTTTCCAGTCCAAGCTGAAATGAATGGCAATTATTTTTATTTAGCGAAGGCCACCATAGCTGTTGTGAGTTCATGGGAGCAATGGTCCTCTCATATCCAGAAGACACTCTTTAGTTCTATTCCCCACTGGCCTCTGGCTATTACAATCTCTCTGTTCTTTCATACAGAATGTTTTCTGAACCTTGTGAGAAGTATGTGCGATATAGATGTATCACTTGAGAACTTTAATGGATAAAAATTGTCAGCTCATCAATTATAATTGCATAATGTGAAATTTATACAAATGGCTGAGAACTCAAATTTTGTCCTTAGCACAAGTATTGCTTTGAAATCTGACTACAGTTTTTCCTCCCTCTTCTTGAAGTCCGTTTCTTCATCTCCCTTCTTGTCTTACTCCATCCACTCCTTCTTTGTTTCTTTTCAGAAAAGGGTAGGTCTCCCATATAAGACTAGGAATAATAACTGTTTAGTCTGGAGATGACATACTGACTTATGAATTAGTCATAGTAATCTTTTTGGAAGAAGAGCCATGACTAGGTCCATAAAGATAAAAATAATGAAAATGCAATAGATGAGGAATGTGGGTGAAGGAAATAAGCTTTCAATGAGCAGAAAGTTAGTATTAGGAAAGGGAAAATAGTTGGCTGGTTTTTACTAGAAACACAATGAAAATGTTACTTTATAGTGTTTTAAAGTATAGAAACTGGCTTCAGAAACTTTTTCTCTGGTGTGCATTTGAATACTACTAGGGAGCTATATATTATTTTTTCTGTCCATTCAAGACACCATAATAAGAATAAATAGATATAAGACTCAGTGGGTCAGACTTATCAGTTTAAGTGGTTCATCTAGTAATTAATTCTGTCTTGAAAAACATAGGTTACCACTGCTGCCCTGTCTCTGAAGAAACTGGTACATGGAAGAGCTATAAACATATGTACATATTGCTCCTACAATTATAGCTTCCAGGAGGGATACTTCTTGGATTGGCTCTTCAAATTTTGTGTAGTTACTGTATTTATACACACAAGAAGTAGCTTTGGAATACTTTAGAGGCTTTAGGAGAATGGCGATGCTGTTATAGAAGCAAAAAACAAAAAATCAGATCAGAGGATAACAGATAATAGAGGAAGAGATCAAATAGTATTAGTTATATTATAGAAACCTGATCATATTGAAGAGGATATCACTTATCTAGCACTGAGTCAATTAGTCATCCAAAGCAGAGGTTAGTTGAAGTATGTATGTGTGTGTGTGTTTGTGTTGATGCTTTTCAAATAGACAAAAATCTACCTCTCAAACTGTTTAAATTCTATTTTATTAATAGCCACCCATTGAACATGTATAGAATATATTTTGGAATTTACTCAGTTCTATAAATTTAATGATCTATGATAAATTTTAAAGTCCAAGGAATTCACACACTTGTAAGTGTGAGGGGCAATAAGAACAGATATTAGACTTTATATTAAAAATGAACCTGAAAATGTGCTTATTATCAGCCAGTGATTCATATTAATTCTCATATTCTTCATATTCCAAAGAGATATGCACATGTGGCATTATATTATTTTAGGATAAAGAAAATGAATCACAGAAAAGTTAAGTGAATTGCTTATATATAGAAATATAAGACTTGTGAAAGCCATCTTTATTTTCCTTACTTTTGTATTTACATAGTCCTTTTGGGAAGATAATATAAATTACTCTGACTTCAAGTGACCAAATCTGGAGTGGTCTGAATGGGGGAGTTGGTAAGTTAAAAATTGCCAGTTATATTTGGCTTCTATAGATGCAAGAATGTCAAGTGAAATGTAAGAAATAATATTTCAATTTAATTTTTATTTTTTGAGAATTTTATTTGAGTCCCATATTTCTATTATTTCTTCCCATTCCCCAACTCCTGCAACTCATTCTATGTTTCCCACCAATGTTCTTTAAAGCTCTTAACTTCTTTTTTATTAAGTATTCTTCCTCATAACACATACACGTATTGATATATAAATACAGTCTTTTGACTTCATTTAGTGTTGAGCCATGTGCTTAGGCTCAGGCCACTTGGAATCAAACCACTCTTCAGGGGGTTCATTGCTGGTCAATAACAATTTTCCTTCTCTTGCCTGGTATTATTTGACTGTAACTCTTCATTTAATTTGGGGCTTTTGAAATTTCTCTCCCCCTGGCATGTCAATTGGTGCTGCCATTACTCAGGTCTTGTTTAAGCAACCATACTGTTGAGACTTCTCTGAGTGAAGTTCTCCATTATATATAGAATTCACTATCCAACAGAAGACATTCTAATCCTCTGGCTCTTACAATCTTTCTTCTCTCTCTTCTGCTGTTTTTCCTGAGCATTAGGTATATGAATGGTTCTATAGATGCACCAGCTGGGATTAGGCAGTTCATGGTCAGTTATGTCTCTGTATTTTGAACACTAGTCATTTTCCGTGATGGTATCTATCTATTGCAAAAGAAGTGACTGTGATGAGTGATGGGAGTAAAAGTTAATGAAAAAAAGAAAGTCATAATGTGTACCTTCTACGAGTTGCCAATACTGACATTTCATTTTCAGTAAAAACCAGTTCCTAAATTTTGCCTCTTATTTTGAGTTATTTTTATTGTAAGTTATCTCTCTGTTATGGTACAGCTATGTGCTTTTGTTCCAGGCACTTATTTTAGAGTAATAATACTTATCTTTCTCAACAAGGATTTAAACAAATATATTTACACACACACACACACACACACACACACACACACAGACACACAGACTTCAAAGCTGCCCAATTTAATTAGAGACCAAAACACATATTTTGATTTATGTAGGACTATGAGTCACAAGATTTTTTTTTTTGTTAAAAAAGTTGATGAATAGAATGAAATAGAAGTGAATTTTGTTTTAGGCCCATTATTAGCTAGAGATAAATACTGAGGAGACACAACCTAAAGAGAGACTTCTAATGCAATTGAAGTGCCTAGTAAAATGGGCTTACCTGAAGCAAATTACAGCCTGGGTGCATCCCACCCATCCCCAATTGCATGTTTCAAGTCTGAGATTTCAGGTGGCATTAGATCAGCAAACCTCCTAGTTAGCAACACCTGATGTGTGCACCTCCTAAAACTGTGGGTTTTTGCCTCTCTGAAGCTTTCTCTAAGGGCTGTGGATGTAGCTGACTACCACTCTGGGTCTGATTCTGGGTCAAGCTAATGGCAGTGGCCATGGTTCTGATTTTGATACAGTTATCATGGTTACCATTCACTTCTGTTACAAGAGAAACTATTTTCTCTTCCTTTAAGAAACAATTACTAGTGCATCATTTGATGATAAAGTAACAAGAAGAAATCTGTCCCAAGGGTGAAGACTCCAAGAAGTCTGATTCAATTTAAGCCCCCTGTAAGTATTTTTGTGAGTCATAGGACTTTGATATTAATGGAAGACAGGTTGCACTTGTTTCATTTTGCCTAAAATTTAACATTTTCATTTCCCAGATGCTTCCTATTTTGTGACTTTTGACCATTAAAACAAATGTTCTGCACTGGAATCACTTCACTCCCTTCCCTCTCCAGAGATCATGTTCAGCTCTATCAATTTCATGACAGTGATCTTACTTTAAATCATCAGTGCCTTCAGGTTTGGTGTCTCTTCTGTTTCATTATAAGTACAATTTGATATGTGGCTCAATGTGATTTCAATATTGCTTTTCTTTAAAAAATATGGCCAGTTTTTGAAACTAATGTACTTCTTATAATCACTTATACTTGGAATAAAAATAGCATATTTGGGGGCTGGAGAGATGGCTCAGTGGTTAAGAGCACCGTCTGCTCTTCCAGAGGACCCGGGTTCGATTCCCAGCACCCACATGGCAGCTAACAACTGTCTGTAGTTCCAGTTCCAGGCAAACACCAAGGTAAATAAATAAAAGTGTTTTTTAAAAAAAAATAGCATATTTGTAAATACATATGTAAAGAATTAAAAATTGAATTTATTGAAACAGAATAAGTGACATCTGATAAACATGATAAAAGAGTAAGTGATCAACCCAGGGTCATCATCAAAACTCAGTCATGGGTCTGAATTGATATTGGTTCCAATGAATCAGCAAAGTGGTGATAACAGACTTGACTTCAGTCTGGAGATCAAATCTCTGAATGCAGGACATGATGAGAGAAGAATACAGAAGGCTAATGAAGAGACCCTTAGTGGAAACATATTGTTATAACACCAGACTGATGGAAAGAGATGCACCCTGAGTTATCAAAATGAATACAGAGGTTTATAATGTGGCAAAGGACTAGTGTGTGATTCCTGGACTTGCTTGATAATATTTTTAGGGCTAATAACTTCCAAATGTAAAACATCCTTCCAGTAAGCTTCAGCACTTAGAAATATATTGGCTATTCTACAGGAATACTTGTGCCAGAGATACCAGATCTTAGATGAGCTAGAATAGATCACCACAAGGAGAGCTATAGATCAGCTGGCATCTTTGTGTCTATCCTGGCCTTTTGTTCTCTGAGCCACCTATCAAGGATGCTGAGAAGAACTGAATATGCAGTCTGACCAGTAGATGAATTAGTATTGTGCTAACAGGAACAAGAGAGTGGAGAGCTGTTCTCTCTCTTGAATCTATTGTCTCCCACACCTATAGAAGTAATTTGAAATTCTAGAGAAAAAAGGTAGTTTTTCAACAGACATAGTGTCTTAGGAAATGAGGAATAAGCTGTCCAGAAACTGGTGATAGACTGCCTGCTGACGTCTGTCTCTTTGTTCCCCCAGACATTCTTGTCCTCACTGCTACAAGAGAATACCAACTGCAGCCTTCCTTCACCCTTGTCCACATCTCCTGTAGACTCACAGACCATCTCTTCCTAGCCTTGCTTTCTACATTCATCACTGTATCCCAGACCCCAAATCTAGCATACACTAGTTGGTAACCAAAAGGGCACCATTCCCAGGGAAACAAATAGGCTGAAGCATGTCCATATCGTTCCTTCTATTCCTGAGATCTAATCCCCCAGTCTCATTCCCACCTCTATAGCTGGAAATCCGCTGCAGTCTCTTTCTTCTGTGATCTCATGTTTAACAAATCACAAAAATCTTCTCCAACTTTCTGTCTCTAATTTATTCCAATTTCCCAGCCACCATCCAACAGGTCTTCTAGGTGAACATGCCAGCTCAACAGGAAAACAGCCAATGCACAGCTATCATACTCTCTGAAAATCCAGAGAGGAAACAGAAACCAAGGAACAAAATACATACCCAACAAAGACAAATACAGAAATCAGCACCTAGACCTTTATTAGTTACAAACCCAGTTGGTAAGATGCCAGAAGAAAACATAATCAACAGTCAGGGCAATATGTTTTTACTAGAGCCCAGCTATTCTACCACAGCAGGCCCCAGATATTTCAACATAGCTGAGTTTCAAGTAAAAGACCTTAAAACAGTTTTTTGGATTATAATAGACGTTCTTAAAAAAGAAATCCCCTAAAAAAAATCCAGGAAAACACACACACACACACACACACACACACACACACACACAAACACACACACACACAGAGTGTAAGGAAATTTCAAGACCTGAAATCAGAAGAATGTGCAAACTGAGGAAATTCTGAAGATAAGAAATCTAGGAACTTGAACATGAACTGTAGAGGCAAGTTTCACTAGTAGAATACAAGAGATCAAAAAGAGAATCTAAGGCATTGAAGATATGATAGGAGAAATGGCTGTCATTTCATCTTATTGATTGTGTCCTTGGCTTTACAGAAGCTTCTCAGTTTCAGGAGGTCCTACTTATTGATTGTTGTTCTTAGTGTCTGTGCTACTAGTGTTGTATTTAGGAAGTGGTCACCTCTGCCAATTCATTGAAGGGTTTTTCCCACTTTCTTTTCTATCAAGTTCAGTGTGGCAGGGTTTATGTGGAGGTCTTTGATCCACTTGGATTTGAGTTTTGTGCAGGATGATATGTTTAGGATCATTTGCATTTTTCTACACACTAGCATCTAGCTATGCCAACACCATTTGTTGAAGATACTATCCTTTTTCTCCCCTGAATATTATGGGCCTCTTTTCAAAAAATAGGTGTTCATAGGTGTGTGGGTTAATGGCAGGGTCTTCAATTTGATTCCATTCATCCACAAGTCTGTTTTTATGCTAGTACGAAGCTGTTTTTATTACTGTAGTCCTATAGTATAACTTGAAGTCAGGGATGGTAATGCCTCCTGAGGTTCTTTTGTTGAGCAAAATTGTTTTGGTAATCCTGGATTTCCTGTTATCCCAAATGAATTGAGTATTGTTCTTTCAAGGTCTGTAAAAAAACTGTTTTGGGATTTCATTAAGAAGTGCATTAAATCTGTAGATTGCTTTTGGTAGAATTTCCATTTTTACTATGTTGATCCTACCTATCCAGGAACATGGGAGATCTTTTCATTTTTTGATATCATCCTCAATTTCTTTCTTCAGTGATTTAAAGTTGTTGTCAAATAGATCTGTTACTTCTTTGGTTATAGTTACTCCAAGGTATTTAATACTATTTGCAGCTATTATGAAGGGTGATGTTTCCCTTATTTCTTTTTCAGTCCTTTTACCTTTAGTGTATAGGAGGGCTACTGTTTTCTTTGAGTTAATTTTGTATGGTACTACATTGCTGATGGTGGCTATCAGCTGTAGAAGTTCCCTGGTAGAATTTTCTGGGTCACTTATATATACAAACATGCCATCTGCAAATAAAGATAGTTTGACTTCTTCTTTTCCAACTCGTATCCCCTTAATCTCCTTTGGTTTTCTTATTTCTTTGGCTAAAACTTTGAGAACTATGTTGAATAGATAAGGGGAGAGGGGACAGCCTTGTCTAGTTCCTGATTTTAGGGGGATTGCTTTGAGTTCTTCTCCATTAAGTTTGATGTTGGCCTTCAGCTTTTTGTAAGTTGCCTTTATTATATTTAGGTATTTTCCCTGTATTCCTGATCTCCCCAGGACTTTTATATTAAAGGAGTATAGGATTTTCTCAAAGGCTTTTTCAGCATCCAAGGAGATGATAATTGTTATTTTTCCTTCAATTTGCTTATATGATGGATGACATCTGTAGTTTTCCATATGTTGAACCATCCCTGCATTTCTAGGGTGAATCCTACTAGATCATGGTGAATGACTTTTTTTTTAATATGCTGATGGATTCAATTTGCCAGAATTTAGTTGAGAATATTTTTCTTTTTATTTATTTATTTAAAAAGTTTTTTTTTATTTTCATTTCTTTTTTTCCATATTTTTATTAGGAATATAGTCTCATTTTTTTATCCATGTATCCCTAATGTTCATGAGGGAAATTGGTTTGTAATTCTCTTTCTTTGTTGCATCTTTGAGTGGCTTTGGTATCAGGGTTATTGTGGCCTCATAAAAAGAGTTTGGCAATATTCCTTCAGTTTCTACTGTATGAAACAGTTGAAGAGTATTGGTATTAGCTCGTCTTTGAATGTCTGGTAGAACTCTGCACTGAAACCATCGGGGCCTGGGCTTTTTTTTATTTGAGAGACTTTTAATGACAGCTTCAATTTCCCTTGGTATTATAGGATTATTTAGATCTTTAATCTGATTGTTTTAATTTTGGTAAATGGTACCTGTCCAGAAAACTGTCCATTTCTTCTAGGTTTTCCATTTTTGTTGAGTATACATTTTCAAATTATGAGCTGATTACTCTCTGGATTTTCTGGGGGTCTGTTGTTATGTCCCTCTTTTCATTTCTGATTTTGTTAATTTGGATACTTTCTCTTAGCTTTTTTTGTTAGTTTGGATAAGTATTTATCTATCTAGTTGACTTCCTCAAAGAGCTTACTTTTTGATTCATGGATTTTTTTGTATTGTTCTTTTTATTTCAATTGAGTTGATTTCAGCTCTAAGTTTGATCAACTCTTATTCAGAGTAAGTAAAAAGCAAAGAGAAAATAGCCAAATTATCAAAATAAGACATGAGAAAAGGGAGGGAACATAATGCCAGACACTGAGAAAATCCAGGTAATCTAAAGGACATATTTTAAAAACACATACTCCAACAAATTAAAAAAGATAAAAAGAAATGTATGATTTTCCTAATAGATACTACTTACCAAACTTAAGTCAAGGTCAAGTAAACAATTTAACTAGGCTTATAACCCCCAGTGAAACAGAAGAAATTATTAAACCTATCTCAATGGGGGCTGTGGTGGGGAAGGCCAAGGGCCAGATTGTTTTATTGTAGAATTCTCCCAGACTTTCAAAGGAAAGTTAACACCAACATTCATCAAATCATTCCAGAAGGAAATTACCCAAATTGTTTTTTGAAGGTATAGGTACCCTGATACTCACACCACACAATGACTCAATGAAGAGAATTACAGACTAATTTCCTGTAAGAACATAGATGTAAAAATACTCAATAAAATTCATGCAAACTGAATTCAAGATTCATTATAATTCCCATTAAAATTCAGTACAACTTTTTATAGACATTAGAAAGACAAGTCTCTATTTGATATGGAAAAGCAATCAAACAACCAATAACAACAACAGCAAAACCTCAGGATAGATAAAATAATACTGAAAAATGAAAGAATGCTTGGAGGTTTCGCCATTCCGATTTTCAAGTTGTACTATAGAAATATAGTAATAAAAACTACATGGTATTGGAATAAAAGCAGACACATGGATTAATGGAATCAAACTGAAGACTCAGATGTAAATCTACACACCTGACCTGGACACCTGGTTTTTGATAAAGCCAGAAATATGCATGAAAAAAGACAACATCTTCAACAAATGGTGCTCATTAAACTGGATATCTGCATGTTGAAGAATACAAACATTCATATTTATAGCCTTGCACAAAACTCAAGTTCAAGTAGATGAAAGACCTCAATATAAAACCAGACACACTGAACCTGATAGAAGAGAAATTAGGGAAAAGCCCTGATTGCATTGGCATGGGAGAAAATATTTTGAACAAAACACCATTAGCTCAGGCACTAAGATAAAAAATGGAATCACATAAAAGTTTCTGTAATTTAAAGGGTAAAGAACAATGGTCTACAGAATGGGAAAAAAGATTTTTTAGCAACTCTAAATCAGATAGAATAATAATATTTAATATATATAAGAACTCAAGAAACTATATGTCAAAAACCCTAATAATTAAAAATGAGGAACAGATCAAAACAGTGAATTCTCAATGGAGGGATGTAAAGTGGCCAAGAAACACTAAAAGAAAAGCTCAACACCCTTAGGCATCAGGGAAATGAAAATGAAAACTACTTTGAGATTGCATGTTATTCCTGTCAAATGACTAAAATAAAATAAGTGACAGCTCATACTGGTGAGTATGTGGAACAAGAGATAATACTCCTACATTGTTATTGGGAGTGCAAACTTATACAGCCACTATGGAAATCATGGTGGTTATGCAGAAAGACAGGGCTCAGTCTACCTCAAGACCTAATACCACTCTTGGGCAAAGGACACTCCAACCTAGCTATCAGGGCACTTGCTGAACCATGTTCATTGAGGCTTTAATCATAATAACCAGAAACTGGAAACAACCTGGATGTTTCTAAATTGATAAATGGATAAAGAAAGCATGGTACATTCACATAATAGAGTATTATTACTGAACTTTGAAAAACAATTACATCATGGAATTTGCAGGCAAATTGATGTAAGTAGAAAAAAATCATTCTGAGTAACATAATCCAGATCTAGAAAGATAAAGATGCTATGCATTTACTTATAAGGGAGATATTAACAATTAAGTAAAAAATAACTCAGCTACAACATATAAGCCCAGAAAGGTAAGGAGGACGGCTCTAGGGGTAATGCATAGATCTCCATTGGCAGGAGGAATCTATAAAAAATATATTTTATAGATGGACTTGGGTCAGGTGTGGACTGAAGCTTGGGAATCAGGTTGAGGAGGAATGGGATGGAAGTAGAGTGTGAAAGGAAGACAGCTGGAACTGAGTGGGGGCTGGAAACTAGTACAATGGAAACTTTCTGGAATATATGAAGGTGATTTTAATGAAGACTCCTAGTAGTGGGAGACAGAGTCTCAACTGGCCACCTCTGGTAGCCACACAAGGCTTTCAGAGGTAGAAGTAAGTTACATTCAGTTGGATTGTTGGCCAAGGAAGTCGTATGAAAATTCCCAAACAACCCCGGCTGTTGCTAAGACTGAACATTGTTCTCCATAAAACCTGATAGTGGGCCTCTATTGCTGAGGATATCATCTATATAACTAACTGAACATCAAGAAGTTTATTTGGTATCTACATGGAGCCCTCACCCCTACATTCTACTCTCTTTGGTGTGGAAAGGTACTTTGAAGGCTAATGAAAAAGAAACATACACACAAATCCAGGCACAAAATCTTTTACCTACAATCTGTCCTGCTTGCAAGATGTGGTCGGACAATGGCCATATAGAACGTGTGGGAACAGCTGTCAATGTCTGACTTGACCTAAGGCTCATGAGGAAGAACTCATACACTGCTTGAGGAAATCTAGAACCAGAGACTAGATATGCCACAGAGACCTAAGGTATAAGCTAAAATCAAACACCATTGGTCTTACAATGTCAATGAAATGTTTCCTAATGATATTTTCTTATACTCATAGATCATTGCTTTATGTAGTAATCACCAGAGAAACTTCCATTGGAAAAGGAGGCTAAATTGTAGGTATCTAGTAAATCCTTTCTCTGTGAGTTCAGTGAATCTTAAGGAAGAAGAGATGAAAAGATTGTTAGAGCCAGAGAAGATAGAGGGACAGAGAAGGTAGGGGATACCAGGAGAACAAGACCCTCTGAATCAACTAAGCAAGGGCCCTGTGACCTCATCGAGACTGGAGGAGCAAGCACAGGGCCTGTATGAATCTACATTAGGTCCTCTGTGTCATACTAAAGCCATTAGCATAGTGTTTTTATGGGACTGCTGACTGTGAGAACAAGTGGGTCTCTGACACTTATGACAGCTCTTGGTACTCTTTCCTCCTGTTGGGGTGCTGTGTCTAACCATCAGTATGATGGCTTATCTTTCACCTTACTATATATTATTTTGTCATATTTTGTTGTGTCTTTTCTAATGAGAGGCAGAAAGGGAGTTGATCTGGATTAAATGGGAGGTGGTGAAACAATGGGAGAAGAAGAGGGAGGGAAAATTAAAATCAGGATATATATTGTATGAGATAAGAATATATCTTCAGAGAGAGAGAGAGAGAGGGAGAGAGAGATTAGGAATGTGGAGAACAGAGAGGGTGATAGAGAGTCCTGACTCTAATCCACTTTTCCACTGCTCTCTCTAGCCTCATTCTGTGCTTGGCTTTTAATATATTGTATATTAGACAGTTTTATTATCTCCTTTTTTACCATTTTGATTGGGGGATTGAATATTTGTGTAACCAATAGATGGTGAAATTGGAATTTTATTCCTTAGTTCTTAAGCCTAGTTCCCTTTCCCTGCTTTAGGTTTGTTTGATATAGTATTTATGGTAAGAAAAACAAGTATAATGCAATTTTCAGAAGGTCTGATCATGCCTCAACTTTCCTTTTATCTCTTCTGATATTCACATTTGTATTAAACTCTAGCCTTTTGAAGGAATGGCAGACAGTTCTGAATGATAAAACTCACTATGGCTAGATCAAATGTTTCATAATCAAAAAAGTTACAACAAATAAAATATTATTAAACATTTTAAATAAAAGTATGAGAATAAAATAGAAAATAAAAACAAAGCAAAACAAAGAAAAAAATCCAATCAATATAGAAACAAACCAGAAATACTATCAAGGCTGGAGTGAAAACTTACTTTTTTTCAGATAAAAATCAAGTCTTCTAGGTACTCAATCATTTGGAAAGATGATAACTCATAAATTTTATATGAGTTATATAATAAGAATGAAAACATTAGGAGAAAATTTCCACAAGGAAGTGTAGAAGTGCTATGAAACACAAAGGGGTTATTTCCTGGTGAGAAAATCAAGAAAGAATTCCATAATAGAGGCCACTTGACTTGAGGCATGAAGCAAAAATAGCAATTGGCCACTCAGAACAGGAGAACAAAATTTCAATGCATTTATTACCATGACTTTGAGGATATAAGTGCCAGTCCAATCGGGAGAGGTCATTCTAAATCTTTCCTTATTCAGTCACCCATCTTGTAATAAACAGGAAGAAGATTTTCCAGGAACAGCACCTGCCAGCTATGTGTCTTTAGTTTGTCACTTGATTAACACTTCTTTCTTCAAACATGACTGTGACAACTACCTGCCTTACTCATAACATCAGAGTACAAGAATAAATTGAGATAAAAGTGTATGTAAAGATAATTTAAAAATAATACATATAGATTATGTAGAGGTCTGTTATTTCCTGTTTAGTAAAAGTTTAGAATATTTTGGACCCAGACATATAAATATATGAGAAAGATTAGTGACTCATGTGCAACCATAATTATGGAAATTTCTCAAACATATTTCATGGTCTGTAAGGATTTATTATATAACAAATATTTGATATTGGTTAACATATCCTATTGGCTATGACTCAAGGAAGCTATCAAAGTAGTTTGTAGCCCAAACAATAAAATATTTTACTATGCTAATTTTTGAATTCTGAAAGTTCCCCTATCACATGATATTTTTCTCTAGCAGAAGTCTAAACATGCTACTAAGTAAAATGCTGCAGAAATACCTCACAACCATTCTGTTTCTGATAACCTTGAGAATACACATAACATCATGCCCAATGGCATATGCTTGATGCTATATTTTACTAAAAATAATGAAGATGACTTAGGGTGAATGAAGACTATGTAAAAGATAATTTATTGCTAAGACATTTTGCTAACTTCATCACATATTTTTGTAATTAGAGTATACACATATGCCATAGATTATGTGCCGTTAAGCTCTCAAGTTGTCACATTAGAGTAAATCATCATTTAAATATAAATAAATGTGAATGTCCAAAAATCTATTACAGGCAAGCATTTAAAACTATGATTTGATAAAAAAAAAAGAATGAGGGAATAACACTTATTGAGGGAAGTTTTTACTCCAAACATTTTCAAAGGCGTAAAGCATATAAAAATAATAATACAAAAATGCTTACATTCCCCTTTAGGAAAGAGAAACTGGCCTTAAGGGAACAAAGGCATATGATGTCTAGATATTTTTCTTAATTTATGTTTACTTTTTGTTTTTAACTTACATTTAAGTATTTTAAAATATTTTTATTTATTATTTGGTGATTTTTACATCATGTACCACATCAAATTCAGTTATTAGATCTCTCAGTTTCATACCCACTCTTATGATCTCCCCATTTACAAAAAAAGCCCATTCATGATGCTCTTTTACTTACTGGAGCATAATTAAACTCCCTGTGGCCAGGCCCTTAAAGAAAACAAGTCCTTCCTCACCCACACCCCTGGCAGAGGCCATCAATGCAGAAGTGAAGCACTGTGTCATTTAACTATGTTCTAGCCTTGAGCTCTTGACATTTTTAAGTCCACTAATGAGTGTTTACACCCCCTACTTATCTTTCTGAGTTTGTAAGTGGCATACCAACATTGAAACATAAGTTTGATGTATTTTTATTTATTATTTTTTACTAGAAGAGCTATTGGATAAGTACAAATTATTTGTGAAGCACTCATTCTGATTTGATTATTCATAGACTATGTAGTACAGATTGTTTTTGTTTTTTTAGGTCAACATTTTCATGAGGAGGTATTGGAAGCCATATCATCTGGATGGTAAAACTTTTGAGATAATTTGGTGCTTTGGGTTTTGGAAGCAGGTATTGTGATACTGAAAAGTCAAAAACCCATTCCAGGCATCTGTAAAGTAGTATCTATAGTGTTGAATCTCAAAATTGATATAAAAGGAAGGAAACTGCGAAAAAATGTCTCAAAGAATTTTTATTTTCTTGATGTTTGTTGCTAGGGATGAAGCACAGGAGATGGGTCAGGAAGATCAGTTACCAATATTGGGGAAGAAAAGGCAGGGGGGTTTCTCAACAGAAGGAAAGAAAATGATTGGTACTGAAAAACATCACAAAATGAAACTGACATGTGTGTGAAAATCTCACTCAAGAACTCAATAATTTAGTGGATCTATATTTATTATTCTACCATCTAAACCAGTATTGGACAGGAGGAATGATCTTTCTGGCTTATATTGTCTCCCAACTTCGATTTCATGACTGCTATAGTTTTAAAAAAAAAACAAAACTGAAGAGTTAGGAGTCTGTATGTTTCTAAAATGATACTCCAATCAAAGCTAGGCAAACTCGATAAGTAAAACAAATAAAACTTTTTGATTTAAGAATTTTTAATACATTTGAAATTCTTGTATGGTGATATCAAGAATAAGCTATAAACATAAGAAGAGATGACGCGTGTGAATCTTGTAGAATCTTGTATAATTTATGCATTTGTTCATAGACATATGGCTGTCAATTGGTTTCTGCACCTCAGCAGTACTGATATTTCATATCAGATGTACTTTTGTTTTTGGTGTTCTTCTTGGTCTTATAAAATTAGGAAAAATTCTACTACTTAATATGCAGGATGGTCCTTCTCATCATAAGTTGAAACAACTGAAAATTTCTCCAGTGATTTCCAGATGTCTTCAACAGGACACAATCATTCACGGCTGAGAATAAGAGTTTGTACTGTTTTCCGCCTTGGATTTTATGGCTGTTTGAGTGACAAAGTAACTAAAGAGTTTGGAAAGATGTGACAGTAGCTCCATATCTGTTCTTGTGATAGTAGAAACATTAAGAACTGCACTCGAGATTGTACATGTATCTGATCTTATAAATGCCCAGCTCTCCAAATAACACCCCCCTCACCATGAATTTATCTAGGGTCTGCAACTCTCGGCTCAGTTGTCCAAGTGATTGATGCCTGCAAAGAGACGAAAACTCTGAGAAGAAAAATTTATAAATACTTTGTAGTGTGTTTTATGAAATTGGCACATTTTCATCAGGAGAGGAGTTGTGAAGCAAAGAGTTTCTGATCCTTGGGATTAAATGTTATGGTTAGAATTCCAGGGTCATATTTAGGCAAGACATGAAGTACCCTGAATTTGTTTGATATCCTTCCCTGTCCTGTAGAAAGGATGTGGTTTTCTTTCCTAAGTTTGCTTCAAGAACTACTTATCTTTGAAATTTATGAATATTCTCTTAAATGGAATACACAAAGTTTAAGTATAAGTTCTTATGGCACATTAGCACAAATATTATGGTAAACAACAACCAAGGCACAGCACTATCTTGTTACTCAAATAAATATTTTGGTAAATTTGTACTCTGTGGAAGAACAAAGGAGAGAGGAGAATACCAAGCCACAATGTGCTTCCCCATCCTGTACAGTTTGTAGTAGCTTCTGTTAAACCCCACATTAAAGAAAAAATATCAGGTCCTTGGAGCAAATGTCAGTGTAGTCACTTACAACTATTCTGCATCAATTTGAGAATAACCAACTGTCATAAAAGTCTGAGGAATCCTCATAAATGATATTGTTCTAGGCTTCATCTTTACTGTGGGTATGGATGAATTTTGAAACTCTTTAGTAATAGAATATAAGACAACGTTTATTGAAAAGATGTATTTTTTCACTCTTTGTTTAACTACAGTATTCTAATATTCTAAAAGACATTGTGTATTATGTAAGTGGAACACTGAGTAACAATGAAAGAACACATACTATTTACCACTAAGATAGTATATGATAACAAAATGTTATATATGGAGGGATATGGATGTAGATATTAGATAGATATATATAGAGGAGAGGCATAAACACAAATTACAAACATTTCCTTCGAGAATATCAATGGTTAATTTGGATCTGCAAAAGCACAATTTGAAATTAATTAGAGAAAATACCAAAAGAAGTAATGCTTCTTTGATGTTTGGGAGATGTAATAGAAATTTTAGAGCCAAATTAGTTAACAACCCAACCATCCAATCAAGTAGGTACATCCTCCATATCCAACCCTACATTGAGACCATGTTTTCAACTTCAGTAAACTCTTCAGCTCTTCAGGGTGGCCTCAATAGAGTCTGGTATATTTAAGCTTTTAATTTGGATATATCTTTTTTCAAGGTATCCTGCTCATCTGAAGCTTATTTATAGTAAAATATGGATCTGAGTGGAAGTTCCAAGATGGTTGGTATAATCATTCTCTTCATGAACATCATATTTTAATATGTGAACAAAAAAATTCAGGACTAGATTTAAAATCTTGATTTTAATGTATAAATTATGCTCCAGAAAGTAAATGAGCAGCATGAATGGGCATTTTTGTAAATGGGGAGATCATAAGTGAGGGTATGAATCAGAGAAGACTGATAACTGAGTCTGATGGGGTGCATGATGTAAAATCATCTAATAACATATATATATTATTTATATTATTATATATATCATATATATATAAAACCGAAACAAAGAAAGAAAAAAACAAAAAAATAAATAAAATGGTGGTCATAGAGCCTAGCATGCTCAATAATAAATGATATGCTCATCATTAAAAGATAGAAATATTCTTTAGCTATTAATAGAAATAAGGGCAGCAAGGAAGAATTAATATATAAAAACACAATACTCATTATTTTCTTTTACATATTGGCTAGTCCAACATATTATGACTGCTGAGGAGCTTGAGAAAATGTCATATATCAGAGTCACAACAAACAACGTTTTTTTTGTTGGAGAAACCTCAGAATTTGAAAAAATGAGTAGTCTGAGACACTGTGAGTAGATAGAAGAAATCATATTTTTTTTTTACTATTTTTATGTGTGTAACGTGTTAGGAGCTGCAAGGGCATTTTGGCTGTCACCAGCCTAAAGTTACTCATAGTCTCATAACTTCTAAATTAAGAAGGTGAAGAAAGAAACATTAGTGCAAGGAGAAGAAAATGGCTTATTAAATTTCACAAATGAACGTGCATCTCAACTACAAAGTCTGATAAAACTTTTTAAGAAAAAACATAGTTTCTTATCTAAGTGAGATTTAAATTTTTGCTTTTCTATCCAAATAACACTCATTATGTTTTTAAAAGTGTCTTAACAATAACAAGATATATTTAGGCACAGAAAGCAAGTGATAAGAGAAAGGATGCTGCTGAGGTTCTCAGGGTCTTATGTTTCCTGGCATTTGGAGGAAAGAAGGACATTCAAGGCTCATATAAAATATCATATTAATTATATATGTAAGTTATGAGGCCCAATAGATGCTTCTGTACTTGAATTATCAGATATATGGTATCTGTAGAGATGTCGGGCAGAGAGAATTTTAAAAGGGACAACAGGAGCAGCTGGCAATTTAGGAAAGAATTAAAAAAAGAGAGGAAAAGGGGGATAGAGAAGGAGAGAGATTGTCTGACATTCTCTCCAAACCTTGCTGTATAAGATACACATTAGGTGACAAATGGAAAGATTAATTTTATGCTTGGGAACATGATTCAACTGAGAAACTTCTCTAGCAGAGGAAATTAAAATGATGCTCTTTAAATGAAATGAGAGTTTATGAAGTAATGTGCTGACTTTAAGCAACTATTATGGGTTGTCAACAGTGACTGGAATGCAATAGCTTAAATGTTTGTTAGTTAAGTCAGGGAATGGATGCTATGCTCTGACAATTACTGGCAGTATATAAGGTCCCAGCATAGTATAGGCATCTACACTTGAGAAATATTCTTTTGCAACCCAAGTGAATTCTCTCCTATTGACAACATGTGTTGTAACTACTATGGCAGCTCCTGTGGCTATGGCTCTGGTTATGGCTGTGGCTATGGCTTTGGTTATGGCTGTGGCTATGGCTCTGGTTATGGCTGTGGCTATGGCTCTGGCTATGGCTGTGGATATGGCTCTGGCTATGGCTGTGGATATGGCGCTGGCTATGGCTGTGGATATGACTCTCGCTATGGAAATATCTGTGGATATGGATCCTGTTATGGGTCTGGCTGCTGTGGCTATCGACCATCTTGCTACAGAAGATGCTATTCTTGCTGTTAGAATATCCCTAGAAGAAGACCAGTTGCTTGTGTACTGACACTTCTGAAGATGGTGCTTCTTTAAATACCCATGGTGAAGATTTATATGTCCAAGAAACTACAAACTTGATAAAGTCTTTGACCTCTAGCTGCACACTTTTAGAAGACATCTTTATGATTCTGGAATCTGTAGTATCATCTCACGAGCTTTCAAATGTCAATCTTTGCTGGCTTGCTCTCTGGTTCTGTTGTCTGAATGTGTTTATGGATGTAACATCTGCAGCTGAGAAGATAATTTATTTTCAATAAAATGGACCTTTGTTTATAACAAACCATCCTGTACTTGTTTGTGAGATATTCCTACCTTGGCTTATTTTGAAAACTCTGTTGTGCACTGGCTGAAGCTTAGGGAGCATTTTGATTTGAAACATGTAGACTTTCATATTTTGTATCAATAATGTCTTCTCTACATTCTTTCCATGTACATTTTAGGACTTTATTCATCTAAGTACAAGCCAGGAAGTATTTATGCTGCGAGCTTTGGAAATGGCACTGTGTCTGAAATGGGAATAGAGAGGATAAGAGAGGAAGGATGATACTCACTTATGAGGTTGTAGCCAGTCCCCGAGGAACACACATAGCCTGAGAGCTTAAAGAAGGAATGAAGTGGGAAGGATTATTTCTCCAGTTCTTGAGGAATTAAGGCTAGACTTGGATGTTAAGCAGAAGGATTAAAACCTGAGAAATAGATAAACTAGAATAAAGTATATTATTATAGTTTTTTTATTCTACCCAGCTGATCCCACAACCACTTAGTCCCAGATAAACGTGCAGAGACTTATATGGCTCAAACTTCTTATTTTCTAACTCTTATAGTTTAAGTTAATTCATAATTTTATGTTTAGTCATATAACTTGGTACTTTTTCTGAGAATTATGAGAATACAGCATTCTCATTTTGCTTCTTCTGTGTCTGGCTGACATCTACTCTCTCTGTCTTTCCTCTTTCCAGCATTCTCCTAGTCATTGCCCAGCCTCTACTTACTGCCTCTACTGGCCAATCAGCATTTTTTAAAACCAACACAAGTGAAAAAAATCTTCATATTATACAAAAGCATTATCCCACATTTCCTTTTTTCCCTTTTTAAAACAAGAACCCAAAATCCAATCTTCTTTGTATAATTTTTTTCTGACCACTATTATAACAACTTGTAACCAACACTCTAAACAGAGACAAACATCCATAATTTATTTTTTTGGGGGGGGAATACGAGCGTAGTTCTCTAGACTCCTTCCTGCTGATTGGTGATACTGGTATTCTTATGGGATTCAAAATTTAGGATTATGGACAAGTTCTGAGTAGAGTATTCTGTGAGGCTTGATTATTCCAGTCAGCAGCCTTGAATCTGTGATGGATACAGGACTCAGAGGAAACTGCCATAGACATGCTCCAAAATGTTTGATCATCTGGGCCATCTGTTCCTATTAGAGATATTTCAGAGAGTCTTCCCCAATCATACCTCATTTTTTTTAACCCAGAATAAATCTACAGCCTCTCATTTTCAGTGAAAATTAAAAGAAAACCTCTTCTCTAAAGTAACATTTTTTTAATTTAAAATTTGAAGTTAAAGCATTTAAAAATATGCAGATTGCTTTAATCTAGTAGCACTTATAATCAAATATCTACCAGCAACTCTTTCTTCTTTCTCGGTAGTCAAAAAACTCAAATAGAACACAATAACATAGAGTATTCAAACTCTCCATGTAATTTTCATCTTTAATGTGCCTTATTATTACTTTTTACTCTATTTCTTTTTAAAGGACTTTCTCTATCTCCCTTTTTTCTCTCTCAAGAAAAAATATATTTTTCTTTATTTATTTTGTATTTATCAAGAAAAACAGTAAAATGAATTTAAAATGCTCATAGGTTAACAATAACAATAAAGAAGATAAAAATCATAACCATGACTTATCAAGGGTGATAATGCAAATAAGACTGCTACACATATATTTACTTTGTGTTCAGTTTTCCCTCTGAATTTTTTTTTCCATCCCTGTATATCCTTATTCAAGGTCCCTTCCCCCTCCCACCACATCAGGTCATTTTACTTCTCTGCAACTCCCCATCCCCTCCCTGGGCAGGGAGCAGACAATCCTATGGTCCCACTGACCCAATAGGAGCAGTCTCCACTCCTGGCAAATCCAGTTTTGTCCCCCCTCCCTCAGGAGTGAGTCAGGTGTTCCTCTAGGATGAGTGGGATCTGAAGGGTCAGTCCAAGGTGTTTCAGATCCCAAGCTGTTCAGTGGTTGTGGTTTGCCGCTTGGACATGCTTGGCTTTTTTTCTTGTTTGTTTGTTTAGAGACCACTAATGAGTGAGTACATCCCCTGCTTATCTTTCTGAGATTGTGATACCTCGAACATACTGTAAATTGTTTAGAGTTTCTTCCTGAATAACTCTTTACTGTATATCTTTACCTTTTCTTGAGTATTTAATCTGCTAAAAGACATGGCTAGGATTAACGCCTTGTAGATAGGACAAAGCACCAGCTATGGCAGTTGGATCCACCCAGTTCCTTGCTCTGTGTGAGCTTAGCTTCATGGTAGAGGTACTGACAAAAGCCAGGTTTAACTTTCCAACTCTGGGGAATTTTAGAGTCTATACTGCCATCAAGTAAATCACCACTGTTGCTGCTCATAAACCTCATTTAGGTGTTTGACAGCAGGGCTTCTTAAAAGAGCCTTGAGGATTTTACCTCTAATGCTGAGCCAGAAGCCTCTCTTAAAAGGAACTGAGCCTCTGCTTGCAATGTGAAGGAGCAAACAGAGCCCACCTGAAAAAAATGCTGCTACCAAGAAGCTATCTCTAGCTCTTGCATATTTTTTGCCTCCTCTTGTGCAGGGTTCTCTGGGGGCAGGGGTTTGATAGATATACCCCCTTTTATAGCTGAGTGTTCTAAGCTTTTTAATACTATGTATATTTTCTGGTGGTGGGTCTCTGCATTTGTTCATGTCTATTTAAACAAAAGCTTCTTTGATGATGGCTAAACAAGCAATTGATCTGAGTATGGCAGAAGGTCATTAGAAGTCACTTTATAGCTAAAATCCTTTAGTTTAGTATTTGATTTACCCTAGGTCTGTGCACCATCTAGTCTTATGGTTTTTGGCCACCCAAACAGTGTCATGTTTGGCTTGTATCTCATAGAATGAGCCTTAAATCAAATCAGAATTTGGTTGGTTTCTCTAACAAGCTCTGAGATGCTAATATGCTTGCATATCTTGAGGACAACATTGTAGATAAAAGGGTTTGCAGCTGTGTTGGGGTTTACATTTCATAATGGGCAGAGTATCTTCTGGTACCACCATCACTAGCCAATGGGGTGAAGGATTTTGTGTTAGCATTAGCTCAGCCATGTTCAATGAGTTGAGTAGGTATTATCTTCAGCAATAGGGCCTTGCTGTCAGTTTGTAGACTACAGTCTAAGCTTGTTCTAGCTTGCTGGTTGACATTGTAAAGTGGAAGGTATACTGTTTCTGTGTTTTGACTAGCATGTCCTTTTATGATTTTAGGATAGAGAACTTTTATTTGAATTCTATAGTAGAAAAATCTGTCTGGATTCAGGAACAATCATATTTCAACTAGCTTTAGTAAGTGTCATTATCTCAGCTCATGAGCGGATTATCACTCAAAGTCTGACTCTCTGATGTCCTTGGAGTTTTCAGACTTCATGGAAAGACTAACTTCTGGGAACAGTGTGGTAATCACTCAGTCCTGAGACTAGGTCTAAGAGACTCTTTGTCCAACTGAGAAACTCAGACTTTCTCTAAAGAATAGGACCTTTTACATCTTGTACATTTGCAAGTCAGATTTGAACACTGTTATGTTCTTTGCAATTCTGATGTGAAGGTTATAGACAGTGGAAAGAAATTCTAACAATTATAGCTCTTTGTAGATCATGATTTCATTTTCTTCTTTGCCATTGAAGGAACTCTGGAACAAAGAAGGATGTCATTTCATAGATATGTGTAAGATGCTTTATGTATCTAGAAAAGAAACTTAGCAAACCAGCATTTAACATTTCTTCTGAATCTGAAATTTGATGGTTCCTGTTAAGAAATTTTAAAAACTTTAGCTTCTGTGAAATGAAGAAATAATAACAATATATTAATAAAATATAAGGATCATAAAATTAGAGAAAGTGTATATGTGTGTGTGTGAGAATGAGAGAGAGAGAGAGAGAGGGAGGGGGAGGGAGAGAGAGAGAGGGAGAGAGAGAGAGAGAGAGAGAGAGAGAGAGAGAGAGAGAGAGAGAGAGAAGAGAGAGAGAGAAGCCCTTCAGGAAATCTAGCAGTAGGGCAAAAACAACAATAGCTGATTTAAATGGTTGAGACATTGAGACAGAAGCTCAAAAGTTAGAAATTTCAATGCTCTGTAGACTCTTGGGTATTGTATGAGATTTATGGCCCAAACTTTTGGGCCTAGCCTCAAGGTTTGGACCCACAGTCCTCCAGAAACACACACACTTCCACAGAAACACAGACGCTTACATTAATTTTAGCTGATTGACCTAGGGCCCAGGCATATTCTTTGCTAACTCTTTACTCTTAAACTAACCGATCATTCTTATCTTGCTTAGCCATGTGACTTGGTACCTTTTCTTAGAGCAGCATTTCAGCTTTTTTCCTCTGTTTCTTCTGGTGATTCATCTGGCTCTCTCTGTCATCTCTGTGGCATCTCTGTTTGTTCTTCCTGTTCCCAGAATTTTCTTAGTTTGGTACCTCTGCCCACACTTCCTGTCTGCCTTCAACCAGTCATTATTTTTATTAAACCAGTAGGCAGGACAATTATTTACAATGCAACAACATAATCCCACTACAGTTGGGTATGCTTGCTGTGTATGTTGGCATAAATAATACCAAGGTGCAGATGAAACTGTTTATGTGAATGACTGGTGATATAAAATTAGTAATATTAACATCACAGTTGTGCTCTCTTTCACTTTAGAGACAGTAAGGCCAAAGTGAATGGACGGCAGTGACAGAATTCTTTCCGGTACACAATTCAACACAACCAAGAATGAGTTTATTACCAGATCATTTACAAATGAATTTATTTAAAACCATGTAGCTGATCCCCTATCAGAATTAATCTTGGGGAAATAATATGAAGTCAGAAAACAAGAAATAATATAATCATATATATGTATATATATACATACATATATATATTTCACAGTCTATTATAGGATATCATGTGTTAGGAACACATCTGAATTTTAATGTCTTGTGAAAATGGTAATGCTGAATTCAAGAAAATGAATGAAGGGAAGTTCTTATGTCTTTTGCATATCTCTGTAGTAACTAAATGTACACATGGAATATAGAATGATCTTTAGTTATATAATGAAGACTCAACCACTCACAAGCATTGACGCCCTTGGATTTTTTTCAGGATGTTAGTGAACTTTTTAGGTTCCTGAGTTGTTTTTTGTAGAAATATTTTTATATTTGAGGTTATAAATATTATATCACTTCCACTTGCCTTTCTTCCCTTTAAACCCATCTATATACCTCTCTTTGAAATTCATGCAATCCTTTTTTCATTAATTGTTGTTACTTGCACATATATACATATTTATAAATATATCCTGAAGAATCTGTATAATGTTACTTGTATGTATATTTTAGTGCTGACGACTTGGTATTAGATAAGCAATTGCTGTACTCTTCCCTGAGGAAGATGATATCTTCCATTGTGAGGATTTCTTAGTGGTGTGTAGTTCTTTATGCAGAGGTGACACTTTGTGGTGTCCTACCTGTCCATTTGGGTATCTGTTGCTGTCCTTGTTCAGCACATGGTTAGACAGCCATGTTGGTGAATTCATAGCTATAGCTTTTGACATTACTAGGAGACATAATCTCACAGCAAACTCTTCAATCCCTGGTGCTTTCCATTCTCTCTGCCTCCTTTTCTGCAGTGCTCTCTTTGTCCTGGTGTACCATGCAGACTTCCACAGGAGGGAAGCAACCAACAATCCTACCCAGTATGATGCCCTTAAACTTGGACCAAATCAAAGCTTTGCTAAGTTTAATAACAAAAGGGCTGTATTGATTGGCATAGTCATAGATGTATAAGTAACTACAAGCACATCACATAAATTGTTTCATTCATCAAATATTTATTAATAAAATTAATAAAGCACACTTACTTATTGGGTTACTCATAATTAAATAGCTTATCTATCTTCTGAAAGTGTAGGATAAATATGAAAACAACATTATAATTGTACAAAGACATGAGTGTTGTTATAGTATAGTTATAGACAGGCATGTCTAGAAAATGATACAAATGAGAAGAAGGTTCAAAACTAAGAATAATTAAAATGAAAGTTTGGAAATATTTTTGAAAAAGAAATTTTAGAGTTAAGACATTGAGGATAAATGACAGTTGCTCAAATTGTTCAGGAAGAGTTGACGTATTCTTGGCAGGGGAGAGTGGGGAGATAGATTTTAGAACTGACAATATGCTGGAAGCTTAGCTTCATAGCCATTGAAGAGGAAATGTTATCACTAGACAGGTTAAGCAGTTCACAGGAGTCTGTAGATGGAATTCTAAGATGACTCCTGAGGACCCTGACAGAAGCTTCCTATTAATCCTACCAGACAGAGACGGACATCACTTAAGTAATAGTGCTTGGCATTTGTGGACAAAGCACAAAGATAGTGAGATAAGTCACTATAAGACGTAATCAAGTCCCTGCCACAGCTAATGCTCAATATTTTGAGAGTAAGAAATAAGGATTTTATATAGCTTAAAGAAGAAAAATTCATACCTGTGTTTGGTAATATATTAGCTATATAAGTTTATCAACATTTTCTTCACTGACTTCTAAATATTTGGTACCTACATCTCTCACATTTCTAATTGAAATTACATAGATGAACTAACTGAAGCAACTTATTAATTTACAAAACAATTTTCTATCTTAGTTTGAGCTAAATCTGTATGCAGAGCTTATGAAAATTTATTGAGCCTTAGGAATGAAAAATATCTTATTAAAATGTTGTTTTGATGGCTATGTGGATCCTTAGGAAGATGAAGTACTGTTTTGGTGTGAGAGAGGTCTCAGGTTTTCATACAATAACCTAAGAAACAATTAGCAACTAGGAAACCAATGGAAGTAGTTAGTCAAGACCATTTCATAGTTGCATTTTCAACACACTGTCTGATCTCCTGCAGAGCCTACTACATAGAATATACTTTTGGAATCATGGGTTTAGATGACTCACTAATTGTAGACTTTCCATGTAGATTTGAATCTGGCATAGGATGATGACTGGTAATGAGAACCACACTTTCTGGTAGAACTTAGAATAATGTGTTTTCTTACAGCATATGCTATAGATAGTAAGACTATTCTCATTAGCATATATGAGAATATGCTAAGATATATATGTGCTAATATATATTTAATGTATACATATATAGCATATTGTGAATCAGAGTGTTTACAAGATAAAAACAAACTTGGGAAGAATCCTGCCTCTTCACTGGTACCTAGCTTCCTGGCACTTTGTATTCACACACTTCTGTAAGTTACCATGGGGGCTGGATGTGAATATGGCTGTTGCTGTGGCTTTAGATATGCTGTGCATGCAAGTCTAGCTATGGGTCATCATTGTACAACATGCCAGTGAAGTGTTAGAAGAAGCTGGATAGATCACTGAGAGTTTAGTGCTTTTGCAGAGGAACCTAGTTCAGTTTTCTAGCACTCATATCCAGTAGCTTACATCATTTTGTAACTCCTGTTCTAGGTGATCTGATACTTTCTTCTGGCCTCTGTCAGCAACTATACTTGTGTGCACACATTCGGGCAAAGACATACATACAATACACATAATTAGAGATACAATAAACCTTTTAAGAACAAAGTATTTCAAGATTAACATTTCTCCATGAAATGTGCCCCATCCTATTATTTCTACATTCACACAGGTTAGACAGTATTTAACTTCAGAGAGAATGTTGTTGAGAGAATAAAAATGTTTCCATTATGGGCATCAAAGACTGAAGATTGTTGATTGTCTAAAAATGTAAATTAGTGTTTCTTGTTTCTCTTACTATGGATTTTGTGTGGTAAATAAATACATCATAGTTGAAAGAATAATACCTTTTTAATCAGTGCATTTTATTTGTTTTGGAAAGAAATTATGTGCTTTTTTTTTCCCCAGTCATGACTGGCGGTAGCACTAGTGGGATCCTAGAAAGTTGAACAAGGACCTTGAATGTGATAGTGGGAACTCAGGTTTATTTACTGTTGTCTTGATAATTGCATACTTTATGTACTTTTTGTTTACTGTAGTTGGTATTTGAATTTGTATATTTTCACACATTTATATTTTTTACACATATATGAATGTACACATCTATATTTGCACACTTTTTATGTGTTTTTTTTCTAAAGGGAAACCTCAGACACATCAGTCATGACAAACTCAACAGGTAGAACTTTCTGAACTTCAGACACTCAAAGATTTCCTTAGATACACTTTTCCTAAAAAGTCTGTAAAAGAGTGCACATGTGATTGCAATGCTCACCAAGGCTAGAAGAGAGTCTGATGCCCTGGAGCTAGAGTTACACAGAAAGCCATTGGATGTGGGTGTTGGAAACTAAATTCAGGACCTTTGTAAGAACAGTAGGTTTTTTAACTACTAAGCCATCTTTTCAGCCCCTCACAAGCCACCTTTTGGCAATGATGAGATATACAGTATGTTGTTATACAAGCACCATTCTTTTTGTAAAAGGATTAAAGTTTGTTATAATTAGTTGAAATCTTTTAAAAATATCTTTTGAATTGAGTGTGTGTGTGTGTGTGTGTGTGTGTTTGTTTGCTATGTTTTTTAAACTTTTTTGTTTATTTGCCTTGGTGTTTGCCTGGAACTGGAACTATAGACAGTTGTCAGATGCCATGTGGGTGCTGGGAATTTAACCCTGGAATTCTGGAGGAACAGTCAATGCTCTTAACTGCTGAGCCATCTCTCTAGCCACCTAATTGAAATTTTGTATACTTTTATTAAAACTTTCAACCATAATCCTAATCTAAAGTAACTACTGATGGTACTATTTCTCTGTGGAGCTGTGGTTTGCAACATGGACATGAGAGTGCTCTGACTCGGATTATAGACTTGGCTTTAGGGATTGGACTTAGTTATACTTTACCAATGAAGTTACTGGACTATTAGTGATACTCTCTGTAAAAAGAATCCATTGTGACAAATTTTCTGATTATTATTCATGGTATATTTGTAATGGAGCAAACTTACAAATATTTTGATACAAAGATTTATAATAAACAAAAAAATTACAACATGCCAGAGAGAACTGGCAAACTTATGAGATTGTCATATAAAGTGATGGTAACTTTTTATTATTTTAGGTTAATAATAGAATTTTAATAACTATATTACAAGGCCCCCTAAAATATTTATGCAACTTATTTAGTACCTCATTTAAGAGCTTTCTTCCTTGAACATTTTCATACAGCAAAAGTTTTATATTGAGTCTCATACATATCATAGTTTTGGAAATTCATGATCTGAAAGATTTTTTTTTAATTCTAAACTGAACTTTTTTATGGTGAATATGAATAAAGTTTTTGGTGAATAATCATCTTTTGGTGAGATATTGACTATTATGACTTGTACTTTAATGACAGAAATTAATTTTAATGAGAATAAACGTCTCAAAGCCTAAAATTTGTTTTTCTTTTTAAAAATATGAATAAAGTCTCATTTTTATCCATGTATCCCCTTGTTCAAATTCCCTTCCCCCTCCTGCTCCTCCCAGTCACTCACTCTTCTCCCCATCTCCTAATCTCCTCCCCAGCAAGGGCAGGAGGTCCCAAGATCCCAATATGGCTTAGTTCAGGGTCTACTCTGGGCAGATCCACGTTGCTCATCCAAACAACAGGACTGGGTCAGGTATTCCTCTGGAGGGAATGAGCTCCAAGGTGTCGGTCCAAGGTGCTTCAGATCCCAAGCTGTTCAGTAGTTGTGGTTTGCAACTTGAACATGCTTTGCTTTTTGTTTAAGGTTCAGTAATGAGTGAGTACATCCCCCATTAATCTTTCTAGGTTTGTGATACCTCGCTCAGGCGGATATTCTTCTTATCCATCCATTTGTCTGCAAATTTCAGGATATCATTTTTTCTTATTGTTGAGTAGTACTCCATTTTGTAGATGTACCACAGTTTGTTAATCCATTCTTCAGTTGAGGGGCATCTAGGTTGTTTCCAGGTTCTTGCTATTACGAATAATGCTGCTATGAACATAGTTGACCTAATAATGCCTTTGGAGTGCTAATGTGCATCTTTAGGGTATATCCCCAGTAGTGGCATTGCTGAATCCTTGGGGTGATTGATTCCCAGTTTTCTGAGAAACCACCATACTGCATTCTAGATTGACTGAACCAGATTAAACTCCCACCAACAATGAAGGAGTGTTCCCCTTGCTCTGCAACCTCTCTAGCATAGGTTGTCCTCTGTGTCTTTAATCTTAGCCAATCTGACAGGTATAAAGTGGTATCTGAGAGTTTTTTTGATTTGCATTTCTCTGATGGTAAAGAGGTTGAGCACTTTTTCAAGTGCCTTTCAGCTATTTGTAATTCTTCTGCTGAGAATTCTCTTTTTAGTTCTGAACCCATTTTTTGATTGAGTTATTCAAGGTTTTGGGCTCTAGTTTCTTGAGTTTTCTATATATTTTAGAGATCAGTCCTCTGTCACTTGTAGGATTGGTGAAAATATTTTCCATTCTGTAGGCTATTGTTTTGTCTTATTGACTATGTCCTTGGCCTTACAGAAGCTTCTCAGTTTCAAGAGGTCCCACTTATTGATTGTTGTTCTTAGTGTCTGTGCTACTGGTGATATATTTAAGAAGTGGTTACCTGTGCCAATGCATTGGAGGGTATTTCCCATTTTCTTTTCTATCAATTCACTGTGACTGGGTTTATATTGTGGTCTTTGATCCACTTGGATTTGAGTTTTGTGCAGGGCAATAGGCTTGGATCTATTTGAAGTTTTCTACACACTACCATCCAGCTATGTGAACACCATTTGTTAAAGATACTGTCTGTTTTCCATTGAAAATTTTGGGCATCTTTGTCAAAGATCAGGAGATCATCGGTTTTTGGGTTAATGTTGACATCTTCAGTTCTATTCCATTGATCCACAAGTCTATTTTTATGCCAGTACAAGGCTGTTTTTATTACTGTAGTTCGTTTTTATTAGTGTAGTCCTATAGTATAACTTGAAGTCAGGGATGGTGATGCCTCCTGAGGTTCTTTTATTGAGCAAATTGCTCTGTCTGGGTCTTGGTGTTATAGAACCACCAGTTTCTTCAGGTGTTGCCTTTTGTTCTTTATATTGTTACATGTATTCTTGCACTGGCATCTGCCCATTGTTTTATTGGTTCACACTTAGTCAGCTCCTAGTCAGTTGTGGGTAGAGGGCTTGTGTGTCTCCTGACTGCTATTATATACATGATCTCTGACTCCACTCTGGACATCGTGTTGAAGGCACCTGATTGTCTATGATGATGCAGCTCTCCCCAGAGTTGGGGCCCAGTTGTGGGAGCTCTTTTTTATTAGAAGACTCTGGAGAAGGCCCTTCCCAGCTAAAGCCTAGGGCCTATCTGCTAGCAAGAGACTTAGATCAGAATCTTGGGTGTGACCCTGGCCCCCAGGGTTGGATTCTTCGGATAGGCATCCCAGGAGCTGGACTCTACTTACCTCTGATTCCACTCTGGACAAAGGTCTGAGTTTCAAAGGTGTCAGTCTGTCTCTCCTAAACTGAAATTTTGTATAGCTTGTACCTTGTTGATTAGAAGATCTTCAGTTTAGATATAACTTCTGCATCTACAGTGTTGAATCAGTAAGAAAAAAATGTTATTCTAAAATTTGCAGGCAAATGGATGGATATGGAGAACATCCTCCTGAGAGAATTATCACAAATCCAGAAAGAGAATCAGGGATGTACTAACTCATTAGTGGAATTTGAACAAAGAGCAAAGCATACCCAAGCTGCAAACCACAACCATTGAACAGCTTTGGATCTGAAGTACCTTGGACTGGCACTTTGGAGCCCATTCCCTCCAGAGGAACACCTGACCCAGCCTTGATGTTGGGATGAGGCAAGCGTATTTGCCTGGAGTGGATGCTAAACTATTCCACCTTGGGACCTTGGGACCTCCTGCCCTTGCTTGGGAGGAGATAAGGTGATGGGGAGAAGAGTGAGTGACTGGGAGGGGCAGGAGGAGAAAGAGAGTTTAAACAGGGGATACATGGATAAAAAATGAGACTTTATTCATAATAAGTAAAAAAGAAAAAAGACATAAATGACATAAAATTTACTCTTGTGTAATGAAAGAAGCAAAGGTACATACTAACCCTAGCCGAGCATTAATCCCAGAGCAGAGACATTTAAAAAATAGTCCTAAGAAACATTTAACAAAAACCCTTATCACAGGAACAGTCGAGGAAGATAACATGAAGTTAAAGGAAAAATGAAAATAGAATCCCAGAAAAATCAACTATCACACCTATCACCTCTACAGAAACCTATCAAAATAGTGGCATTAACTACACTACTAAAGGGGTGTTTTGGAACAGAGAAATGACAGCAGGGCCAGCATTCTAAGGAATGGTTCAACCAAGGAGGCTCAGATTAATAGCTCTCTCTCTGTCTCTCTCTCTGTCTCTCTCTCTCTTTCTGTATTTAATCTGAAAATACTTAAAATCAATTCTTCCAGAAATATTTATAAATATGATTCATCGTTATTTATCATTGTCAGCATATGCTGTATAATAGGGCTCTAAATAATGTTCCTTATACTTAGAATGCCAGTATTTATCCTACTGATTCATGAGCATGGGAAGTTTTCTATCCTATCTTGTCCTCTTCAATTTTTTTTCTAAATATGTTAAGTGTTTAGTATACAAATCTTTCATTTGCTTGAATTGTTATTGAGATATTGTGGAAAGTACGGTTTGACTTCTTTCTCAGTATGTTTCTTATTTGTATATAGAAAGGCTAGTGACTTTTGATGGTCAATTTTGTATCCTGTTAATTTTCTGAAATAATTTGTCAGCTGTAGAAATTTTCTGGTGAGATCTTTAGAGTTTCATATGTATAAAATTATATCATTTGCAAATAAGGATAGCTTTACTTCCTTTTCTTTTTTTATTTGTCTCTACTTGGTCTGTTTTAGTTGTCTTATTGTTATAAGCTGAGCTAGAATTTTAAGTATTATATTGAACAGGTATGAACAGCATTATTTGTTTCTGATGTAGTGGGAATGCTTTGATTTTCTCTCTGTTTAGAATGATGGTGGCTGTAAATTAGTTTTACTATGGTGAGCTATGTTCCTTATATATTTAGTCTCTGAGAACATACTCTTTTATCAGAATCTTTCATTTACCCATCTACTTCACCCATATAAAATTATTCATTGTTGGCTATTTATATTTTAGAGATAAATAATTATATTTATTTATATACCAAATTAGAATGAATGTACTTTGAGTAATTGCCAAGATTGACTCATATTTAAAAATTTGACTTAAGTGAAACACAATAAAAAAATTAAGCCATGACATTTTCAAACCTTTTAGGTGGTTACCCAAACATTTGCCAGTGGATAATAAAACTAAGTCTCATTTCATAACTGATAATGCGAAATTTAATAGAAAGTTCATGCAGGGAATCGTGGAGTTAGCAAGTCTTCTTCAGAAAGAACTGAGTTTTAGATGTAGATGTAGCATAAAAACTCAAGTCTTTGTCAAAAATTTATGAAAAACAATTTGGAGTGATTTTAATGGTAAAAATAAAGTTGGTTTAATGATTCTTTCACAACAGCTGTTGAAGATGAAGATGGTAATGACACTCCCCATTATTAATGGGATTACACAGTTGATACTTCCTAAGGGCTTGAAAAATATAATCACAAACACATACTTATTGGTCATACATATTTGGTTGTTATATTATGTTGTGTCATGGTCATGAAATGACTTTATAGAGGATAAGTTATAGTTTCCTAAGCCTCACTGTTCAGAAAATATATTATTATTTTTGAATGCTTGTTTGAGTGCCTAAGGTAGTAGTAAGTAAATTGTGAATTCCTAACAAAATTTTCAGAGAATGAATTCATTGTAGAAACATGGTTGTAAAATGAGAGAGCAGATTCCATGTGAGGTGTGAGCCATCAGTCTGTAGGGTATAAAAGTCTGGGGAGACTGACTGATGGCATTCACATCTCAGAAACCTGCTTCTGCTTCTCAACTAAAACCTCACCTCTCAACATCATGTGCTGTAGCTACTACAGAAACTCTTGTGGAGGCTGTGGATACAGCTCCGGCTGTGGATATGGCTCTTGTGGCTATGGCTCAAGATATGGCTATGGCTGTGGATACGGTTCAGGTTATGGCTGTGGATATGGCTCAGGCTATGGCTGTGGCTGTGGATATGGTTCCAGATTTGGCTGTGGCTATGGCTGTGGATATGGCTCTGGCTATGGCTGTGGATATGGCTCTGGCTATGGCTGTGGATATGGCTCTGGCTATGGCTGTGGATATGGCTCTGGCTATGGTTGTGGATATGGCTCTGGCTATGGCTATGGATATGGCGCTGGTTGTGGATATGGTTCCAGATTTGGCTGTGGATATGGCTCTGGCTGCTGTACCTACAGAAAATGCCATTCTTCTTGCTGCTAGTTAGTCCTGATCACAGTTCCTTCTTCACCTTGGGAATAAGTAGTGGAAGAACAAGCTAAGCTGGAATCCCCATCTACTCCTTTCAAGTCCAAGGAATGACTGACACCACTGTGCTGGGCAGCTGAAAACATCTTATAATATGCATTTGCTCCTGATATAAACTGAAGAGTCTGGCTCATCATGAAGATGAATTTTAACTCCCTGGGTTTTGGACTATAACTGTCTTTTTGAGCCTGGGATGCAGCTGTCTACACAAGGACAGAAGTAATGTACAACTGGAATACACAAATGTGAGGGAAATGACAATTTCTGAATAAAATAATTTATTTGTGCTGAAATTGAACTCTTCTGTCAGAATCTTCTTTAATTTTATATACTTAAATTATATATATTGAAAAATAACATTTTTGAAATATGTGAAATAAGAAGTCTTAGAGTGCATAAAATATACTAGAACCCAAATCATTGGAAAGGACTAGTGTCTTCCTTGCCCCTATTCTTGCATTATTTTATGTTTATGTTTCAAAGTGTGTGACAAATGTGACCAGGATTTTGCTCATGTACTAAGAATGGAAACAAGGGTGGAGGATGGTGAGGGCAATTGGAGCTTTCTGAGAACCTTGGTTTACATTTTTGGAAAAAGAATCTCCTCCTTTTTGCTTATCTATATTTGCCTATTAAGATCTCATGTGGTCACTCATGGTTAAAGATAGCTGAAGAGAGGAGGTTTGTGAGCAGCTGTTGTGTCAATCATCCAGCTGTGTTTTGAAATCTAATGTATTTGAGGTCCTGGGAAGAAGAACAAAAATCCAAGTGAACAAAAGCTTAAGTATTGAGTAGGAGACTTATGGGAATCTCTGCTGTGGAGGCATACACCTGTGTCACATACATGGGAGAAGACTGAGGTGAATAAATTACCACTTCCCCATTATATTATTATTCCTATAGGCTTTTTGTGACTTTCAAAATGTTATTTTTTGTTTCAGTTTTGATTTGATTTTTGTTCTTTTCACCATCAGCCATTCACAACAATCTTCCAATTTATTTTTATCACATTTAAACAACCCCTAAAACATCCCAAGAGAAATGATCATTGTATAAGTTGCATATACGTACTGTGCAGGTGTGAAACCTGGATGCCTCCAAATGTGAAAGGGTTAGTTTGCTGCCCATTGGAAAATTCTGTACTACAAAAATTTATGTCATGCAGAAGAATATTAGCAGCAAGAAAAAACAATGGTTTCACACTATGTGTACTAGAAGTATTTGAAATGCAATGAGGTCTCTGCTTAGATACAAATCCCATTTATATGACATCTTATTTGTGTATATAAATATTGAAAAATGGAAAATATATTAGTGCTAGTGTGCATGTAGGATAAGGCTTACTTTTTATCTCCTCTGTGTATTTCAGGTGATGATAGCATATTGGCTATTTTTTATAGATTTTTTTATTATGAATAAAGTCACATTTTCTATCTGTGTATATCCTTATTCAAGGTCTCTTCCACCTCCCAACCCTCAGGTCACTCTCTCTTCTCCACATCTCCCCATCTCCTCCCCAGCATGAGCAGTAAGTCCCAAGGTCCCAATGTTCCATTGTCCTAATGTCCCAGTATTGCTCAGTTCAGCCTCCACTCCTGGCAGATCCAGTTTTCTCCCCCCAACATCGAGACTGAGTCAGGTGTTCCTCAGGGGGGAGTGGGATCCAAGGTGTCAGTCCAAGGTGTTTTAGATCCCAAGCTATTTTTTATCATTAAGCAAGATTTTTCTTGAAAGGTCTATCTTTGCTACCATGTGCCCATTTGGACATAGATATTTATAAACAGGATGAGTTTATGATAAAAACAATTAAGTCTTATATTTATCTATGTTTGTTGTTTCTATTTGCTTCATGTTTTATCATGTGTCACAGCTATAGAGGTTTGCCATTCAATAATCACAAATAGTCGTAGAATCTATCCCCTTTTGCTTTTAATCACAGAACTACTGGACTGGAAGTGTTCAAAGCGTAAGATGTTGAAACACTCAACCCTAAATGGGATGTCTCTATCATTTCAAATCTCATGAATCTATGTGGAAAAGGAAGCAATAAAATCATAAAATTCAGGGTGGTGGATGACTCCAAGGAAACTGTCTTACAGATGCCATAGGATTGGTGAATATATGAACTAAAAGAGACTATGGCAACACACAAGGTCTGCACTTATTCAAACCAGATGAGATTTCAGTACTGAGAGAAGGAAGTAAACACAAGCTTCTGTTTTTAACCAAAAATATATCTGAAACTGATATCCACTACCAAAGAAAAAGTTAATTTTCTTCAGTGGAGTCTCACTGTATCTACACTTCAGGATAGGCCCATTATGCAAGAGTAGTTGACCAACAGAAAATGAATGTATTTTATTTTTGTAGATTTTTTTTGGTCTCACTTTTTTGGGAGAGGAGTGTTATTTTGCTTGTATATTTTAGTTTCACACAAATAATCATACAAAGGCTTATATTAATTACAGACTGTTTGACCTATGGCTCACGTTCATTACCAACTAGATCTTATAACTTAACCCACTTCTCATGTCTCTGTGGCTTTACCTGTGCTCAATTATATCTTACTCTGGGCAGCATCCTGTAGTATCTCCTTGACTCTGCCCTTCTTCCCTTTTATGTATACATCCACGCTACCTTGCCATAGACCAAACCAGTCTCTTTATTAACAAATGGCAATAAAGCATATTTACAGTGTACAGAAAGACATCCCACATCACTGTAACAACTGAGTTGTACAGCCTCAGAAAAAAAGTAAGACATCAAAACCAAAGGAAAGGGACATTTTATCTTTATCTTCTCATAATTCTCTCTCTCTTTCTCTCTCTCTCTCTCTCTCTCTCTCTCTATATATATATATATATATATATATATATATATATATATATATATAACATGTGCACATATGTTTGCTACATGTAGAGAGAAGACAACTTTTGGAGACATTCCATTCACTTTTAAGGGGATAGGGTCATCTTACTGGCCTGGGGTTAAGCTTGTGAGCCTTAAGGATCCTCCTCACTCTAATTCCCCAGTACTGGGTTAGGAGTTTGTAAGACTATGTCTTTTTTCTTTTTGATATGTGGGTAGCTGCATAGGCATATACATAGAACCAGATAATATTATCTGTCCTCTCTTCCTTTACTGTAGGCTGACACTTATAAAGCCTTTTAAGACTCCATTCCTCCAATTATGGCCAACACAGTAATATTCAAGACAGCTAAAATTGAAAGAGAAGGAATTGAGGGGCAGCTGAACTCTACACCTGGCCACACCCACAGCTCCTGCTGCTGCTGAGGGTATCTGCAAGGATCCCTACCTCGACCCCGAACTGAGTGAACTGAGCAAACCAACTGCAGGGCTCTCTGAGGGGCGGTTTTGAACCCTGACCAGAGAGGTGACAGGAGACACACAAACCAAAGTGCCACAACTGATCAGGACCCATCTAATCGTGAATCACTGAACCCATGGGCAAACGTCAGTGCAAGAAATTACATAATAATACAAAAGGCAATATGGTAACTCCAGAAGAGAGTGGCGATCTTACAAATACAAGACCTG
>PVIH01015358.1:0-49996 GCA_004025045.1 Sigmodon hispidus | reverse complement strand
ATGTGGTGTGTATGTGTGTGTGGTGCGTGTGTGTGTGTGTGTGTGTATGTGTGTGTGTGTGTGTGCACATATCCCAGCACATGTGGAGGTCAGAAGACGGTGGTTCTCTTTTCCCATCCTTTACAATAGTTCTGGGGATTGAACCCAGTCATCAGGCTTGTGTGGCCAGTGTCTCCCTTCCAGCCATCCTGCTGACCTGTTTCTGATTTCAAGACAAACATTTCTAGCTGTGAACCTCCCTCATGGGAATCTTTGCTGCGACAGTAAAGCTTTGTTCTGCTGTTACCTCTTTCATCGGCCTTAGAATATTTTAAAAAATATGTGTTTTTTATTGTTTAAAACACAGTGGTTGTTTAACTTTAAATGCATTTGAGTATTTTTGTATTTTTGCTGCTGTTGCTCTCTCCAGCTTCCCCACTGTGGTTAGAAAAGAGTTAGGATGATTCTGCTCTTGGCTCTGTGAAGATGTCTTTTGTGACCCTGATAGATCATCTGTGATGGGGTCTTTGTCTATAGGAAGAATGTGTTTTCTGCTGTTGAGTGGGAAATTTGTTTGCTCATTCATGTGGCTCTGATGTTCTGGGTGGGATGGCCATAGTGGAGAGTGGGTACTGACATCTCCTGTTATTACTGTACTATGCTCATCTCTCCCTTCATACTTGGTGCTGATTATCTTATGTGTAGACACTTAAATGTTGGGTTCATGAATATTTGTAACTATTTTCATGTTCAGTTCACTTTAAAATATAATTATTGCTCTTTTTTGTCTCTTGTGGGAATTGCGATATCATATTGGTTTTGTTTAGAGTAACCACAGCCACCTCCATTTCATTTCCATTTGCATAAGATATCTTTTTTCATGTTTTCTCTTTTAGTTTACATGTGTTTAGTGATGAGTTTCTTGTACACAGCATATTGTTGGGCCATTTTTGTTATTGCTGTTGTTGTTGATAGTGATTGTGTGTGTGTTTATGCACACGCACATGCGTTCACATGATGGTTAAAGGTGAACGTTAGATATCTTCTTAAATATTTTCTTTACTTATTTATTTATTGGTTTTTTGAGACAGGGTTTCTCTGTGTAGCTCTGACTATCCTGGAATTTACTTTGTAGACTAGGCTGGCTTCGAACTCATAGAAATCTTCCTGTCTCTGCCTCCCAGGTGCTGGGATTAAAGGCATGCATCACTGCTGCCAAGCTTTTTTTTAAGTTTATTTTATTTTTTCTTCACTTTATTTTTTAAGAGAGAATCTCTCAATGAATCTGAAACTCACTGGTTAGTTAATTAGATACACAAGTCCTGTCTCTACCTCCCAGGACTGGGATTACAGGCACAGGATGGCACACCCGGCTGTTTATATGAACACTGAGAATCTGAAGTCAGATCCTCATTGAGTGATTTCCCCAGTCCCTGCACCTAAAGCCACCCTGTTCTTTGTTTGGGGAATTTAATCCGTTCACTTCTAATGTGATTATCTCTACAGAGGCCACACAGTTTCCATTTTATCATTTTCTGACCCTTGCATTTCCTGTGTTCTTTATCTCATTCCTCACTGTCTTCCTGAGTTTTGAGGATTTACTCTGTGTCATGATACTCTCAGATATTTTGTCCTGTTTTGTGTCTACTGTAGTATTTATGGGTGCTAGTAAGTGTTGTCTAAAATGCCCTGTAACATTTTAGGCTGACAATAAGCCAGTTCAGTAAATACTAAACTTTCTATGCTTTTACTTCTATTCTTTAAACTATCTTGCCTTCCTCCTTGGTTTTTCAAGAAGGATTTTTCTGTGTAAACCTGGCTGTCCTGAAACTTTCTTTGCAGATCAAGTTGGCCTCAAACTCAGAGAGATCCACCTGCCTCTACCCCTGAATGCTGAGATTAAAGGAAGCCTTAAAACTATTCTTATTAAAAAAAAAATCACTGTATGAACAAAGCATCTGCTTGTGGTAGAAACATTTAAGTAACAGAAAGTTAAAAAACAAGAGACCAAAAACATTCTGGCTTCCTCCTCTCTCAACTCCTCAACCCCTACATCTATGAGTAAAAATTTCATAAGTTTTCTCAGAACTCTCTACACACATGAAACTATGTATATATAAATAGATACATATAGGTAGGCATATTTCTTTCCTCTCTGCCTAAATGGGATTTTACATGTGTTATTCTGGAAGTTCTCTTTGTCTACAATGTATCTTGGACAAAGTATCCTATCAGGGCATACAGTGCAACATCTACCCTGCTTAGAGCAATAAATATACAATCCCACCATGCTCTGCAGTTTCTCTTCTGGCTGTTGCTTCCCTTCTGAAGTTTTCCTAGGAAAGTCTTATGTTTCCATGTCTACGCACCTTCTAGAGAGATTAGATTGGCAACAGAGATTTATAAAAGTAAAACTACCAGGTTAATGATGCATGAATTTAAAAATTGACAGGCCACCAAATATCTTTTCTCAAAAGATATTTACCAACATGCAGCCAGCCTGCTATTTATCAGAGTGTCTTTTTTACTGAGGTATTAAAATTTTTCTAAATTTAGCTAACTTACTTATTACATCTCTGTGTAGGAGAACACACATGCCCCACATGTGTGGCACCCTGACTGCAACTTGAGGGAATCACTTTTCTTCTTCCACTAAGTGGGTTCTTGGTATTGAACTCCGGTCTCCAGGCTTGGCAGCAGGCTCCCATACCTGTTGTGACATCATGTTGGTTCCTTTACACAGGTTTTATCCTGTATAGAATAGCGGTAAATATCTCACTAGTTTAGGATTTGATCACCAAATGTGGCCACTTGTCAGGTTCCTTTGAGTGTCTTGAGTCCTTGTGTAATGGTCATTTGTATCTCTATATTAGTTGTCTTATACTTAGTAATTTACCAGGACTTTTTGTTTGTGAAGGAAATAAACTTTGCTCTACATGATACATTCTCTCTACCTTGTGTATTTCTAACTTTGTCTATAGCACATGCTTCCCTATATAGAAGTATTTGTGTTTTATTCTAAAATCTTTTATTTCTGAAACTTTTAAAACCCACTCAGGTTATTTCTCAGGTGAGGGTGACAACCCCAGCTTTCCTGGAGTATTGTTTTGCATTTAGGCAATAGTCAGAAGATTCTTGTATGCACCTGCCTGGGAAAGGCCCCAAGTGCTAGGCCTCTGAGCTCACTGGCTCTGTGGCCACTAGTGAATTCTCTAGGAACAGATAGTAAGGTTGCCACATGGAATGTTCAAGAAAATTGAGGTTTTAGCATTCAGTTTGAGGGCATGTGACACCGGGAAATCTCTTCTTCAGCCTCTACCTGTAGCCAAAGACTCCAAGCTTTGGGTCTGGCTCATCAGTGCCTTGAGCTAAGGTCTGGGTTATAATAGTAGACATCTTTAGAGCCTGAGAACTCAGAATGCTTACCTGGGTCTATACCAATGTGTGGCAGAGGAGATGGAAGTTCAGGGACACAGGCAGCAGGTGACAGCAGGCTCAGGTGCACTGTCTTCCTGTGTCCCTCCCACTCTCTCAAATCCCTTGGTTTCTGTTTGGCATGGGTTAGTTGTCCTGAAGTCTTCCTATAGATGGTCATGTCCTTGCCTATGTGCTACCATGGAAATTATCACTGGTTCTTTGCAAGGAGCTTCACAAACTGCCACTGGTGTGCTACAGGAACCCCTTGGCCAGCTCTGAGGATAAAGCAGCTTTAGTGCTGCATGCTGTCCATGGTCCACAGCCCACCTTGGATGTGGGCTTGAGCTTGTCTTGAGAAGAGCAGAGTTGAAGGTTTTGGGGTCTCCTGTGATGGCATGGGGTAAAGGAGAGCCCTTCCCTCCTGCTCAGCAGAGGCTCTGGGTAAGGACATCAGGCCTGAGTCAGTTAGATGTGGGTGAAGTTTTCTGCCATGTCCTCCTCCTGAACAGGAAGAGAAAGAGGAAGAGGAGGCACAGGGTACAGATGTGGCTATGTCTTCAGGTTTTAGAATGTCCCATTTGTCCCTTCTCCAGGCAGGATGCTCAAAGCCAGGCATGAGATAAGCTGGTAATGAAGGGATGAGCCACTGAAGGACTGATGGGGAGCAGGTTCAGAACCATGGACAGAAGCCGGGCCGACAGCAGTGTGTGATTATGTGATTATACATTTGAACAAAAAGCTGAGTGGGAGGGACAGTTGGGGGGGAGGGGTAAATGGGAGCTCATTTCCCACTATCCTTCAGAGAGTGGCACCCTCGGTTACAGACTCTAGGAAAGTCCTATGTGTTGGGGAGGGTGGGAAGAGGAAGAGCTGATGCCCTATGATGCCCACTGTCCTATTAAAGTTACTGTTGCTGTAATGAAACACTATAATCAAGCAATGTGGGGAGGAAACAATTTGGCTCACACTTCCACATCACTGTTCACCACTGAAGGAAGTCCACACAGGAACTCAAAACAGCGCAAGAACCTGGAGACAGGAGCTGATGCAGAGACCATAGATGGGGGTGGGGGTGCTGCTTACTGACATGCTCCCTCTGGCTTGCTCAGCCTGCTTTTGTGGTGCTGTGGCTATGTGGTGTTGAGCACCAGCTCAGGAATGGCACTACCCACAATAGGCTGGGCCCTCCCCATCAGTCACTAATGAAAATGCTTTACAGGTTCCCCTATGGCCTGCTCTCATGGAGGCATTTTTTTAATTGAGGCTCCCTTCTCTCAGATGAGTTCAGCTTGTGGCAAGTTGACATAAAACTATCCAGCACATCTGTGATGCCTCAAGGTGAAGAGTTCTGTGGTCCAGCATCTCAAGTGCATCAAAGAAATAAGACATGGCTCATCTCCAGGGTCTGGAATCTACCTGGCACTATTGTCTGTCATTAGGCAGCCATATCTGCAAGGCTTGAGGATGGGTTCATTGCCCCTGTAAGATCTAACTTCCAGCTTACTGGTCTCTAGAAATATGTATAAAATACTTGTGTAGGGTCTGTGATGTCAGACATTCATGGTTGGTGCTGTGGCCACGCTCTGGGCAATCACAGGCCACACTAAGGCCAGGCTGGCTGCACTGTTGTGGAAGTTGGCTGGGATGTTACAAGCCTGACTACCCCAGCCCTGCCCCACACTACAGAGAGAGTTTGTGTGTGAAAGGAGAGCCGGAGAGGTGTGTAAGAGAGGAAATGAGAGTGGGGTATCGAAAGTGAGCAAGACAAAGAGCCATCAAGAGAAAAAGAGGAAGGGGGAGAGACAGATAGATGGATAGATAGATAAATCGATAAATAGATAGATGATAGATAGATAGCTCTGGTCTAGGCACCTGTGAATTCTCTGTAAGGTGAGTTCATGTTGCTTGCTCTGGACTATTCTCAGGCCTGACTTGCTTTTCTTGGGTCTTCCCACGTACACTGGTTCCCACTGGGAAATTATCTTTTCTTCTCATAGACAAGCGAATTGTGTCCAACTTGTTCTTGACCCTTCCTGAGGAACCTGAAGAGCTATACCTACACATATTACCTCGGAGGCTGCACCCTGAGGATGTGATGGAAGCTTTATCTCTCTACTTGTTTCTCCTTGAGCCTGGGACCCCTGTGTCCCCAGGAATCATGTTGCTAATTTCTGATCCTTCTGTTTAGATAGGAAGCTTGGCTAGCAGTGTTCCTGTCAATCAGACAGCAGTAAGTAACAAAAGCAGAGGCCAGCAACACCAGGTCTGTGACTTTCTGTTTCATGTTGAGGTCCTAGCCTACAGCCAGATCCAGCTTGCTTCCCAGCTCTCAGCATCTTTTTGGGGAGTCTGGGAGCTCTAACCCCTGCATTGCCCACAGTCTCCTTACCCAGGTGTGCACTAACTGTGAACCTGGATGGTAGAAAATCCTTTATGACGAATCAAGGCTGCTCATGCTTCCAAAGATTAAATTCTATTCAGAATATTAAGCAGTTTCTCCTTCAATGATCCCAGTAAATTTAATTAGCTCGTGTTCTCCCAATAGAGTTGTCTCTTGGTTTCTGAAATGCTGTATTCATGAGAAAGAAAGCTCACAGTCCTGTAGTGTTTGAAGTTGCACCATATTCTTTACAGCTTCCCAGCTATAAGTGCCCAGCTTTGTCAGTTGTGGGGATGCTAGGGCCCCAGGGAGAGGTGGCCAGGGACACAGAGATCTGCTATCTTGAGAAGGTGGGAGAACATTAGGAGTCTGCTGGGACTGTCAGGGTGTCATGCAAGAAGAAGTTTATACATGGTACCCCCAATCACTCAAAGGGCTGGCATCCTTCCCACCTTAGGAACAGAGCATAGGGGCCATGGAGACCCACAAGCCATAAAAACACAATCGTGTTGATAAGACCATTTTCCACCTCAGGCTTTGTAAGTTGGTGTATCATCCTGTGATGAGGAAGGGTTTCTTTTTTTTTTTCTCTCTTTCTTCCCTCCTCCCGATCCCCCCAATCAGCCTTCAGCCTCTTCCCTCCCCATCCCCTCCCCTAAAAGGGCAAGAAGTCCCAAGGTGGGTCAGCTCAGCGTGACACATCCACTCCAGGCAAGTTGGATTTCCTCATCCTGATATCAGGTCTGAGTTAGGCATTCCTCTGGAGGGAATGGGCTCCACGGTGCCAGCTCACACACAGAAACACAGTCTGAACCCACCCCTCGAGGCTCCACATACTGCTCATGCCAACCGACAGTTGCCTACCCTGGGAGGGCCTAGCTCCTTTTCCTGACGGTTCTCCAGTGGCTTGATTCATTGAGCTCTCCAAAGTTCCAGCCAGCCATCATTGTGGGATTTTTCCTCATAATCCCTATCCCCTGAGCAAGGGTTTCTTAAGGAGGTTCCAGAGACCTGCGACCTGCTGAGAAGCTGCCTAAATGACATGGACAAGAGGAGGCCAGTGTCCCAGCCTGTGGCCAGCCCTGCCTCCTCTTGGCTTGCTGCACGCAGGGTGTTGAAGATGGAGGCCAGCCAATCTAGTCCAGGTCTCCGAAGGGTAAATATTTTCACCATTGTTGTGCTGCTTTGTCTGGAGTCTACTGCAAGCTCTGGGCTGAGTCCTCAAGACACCCCCAGAGTCAGTACCTCGATCCAAACACAGGGGACTAGCTAACCCTCTGCTTAGCTGCCTCTTTAGGGTGCACATCTTGTTTCTGCTCCCAGTGCCCACAGTTTCAGACCTGCAAATCTTCCCTCCCTCCCTTCCTTTCCCTTTATAAAAATTTTAAAAGATGAATTTATTTTTATCTTACATGTATGAGTGCTTTGTTGCAGACTGGTGCCCATGGAGTTTAGAAGATCGTCAAGAACCACCATGTGGGTGCTGGGAACTGAACCCACATCTTCTGTAAGATCCACCAGTGTTCTTAACTGGGCAGTCATTTCTCCAGCTTCCTTTTTTTTCTTTTAAGACAAGGTTTCATGTGCTGCAGGCTGACCTTAGACCTGCTGGTAGCTGAAGATGGCTTTGAACCTCTGATTCTCCTGCCTCCATCCCCCACATGCTGGAATTATAGGTGTTCACCTTCATGCTCAGCTTATAAGTACAATTATTTTTAAGAGGGGTTTGTGTATCTTTTTAATCTTCTGCTTTCTCTCTCACACCCCTTCCAGGGTTTAAGGTAGCCCACTCTGTCCTTGAACTTACTGTGTAGCCTAGGATGAACTTGGGCTTCTGACCCTCCTGCCTCCAGCCCTCGGTGCTGGGATTATAAGAATATGCCATTAGCCTGATTTAGGCAGTGCTGGGGATTGAACCTAGAACTACATGCATGCTAGGTGAGAACTCTACCAGCTGAGTCACATCCCGTGGCCCCTGATGTGTTTCTTAAAAGGTCTATGGTGCATTCTGTGATCTGAAGGCACTTGGGTTCCTTCCTGCTGTGGGTCTCACCCAGGGTTTGGGTCTTCTGGGGACGTGGTTCCATTGTCCTGATGTCAGGGTCCCACCTTAGAGGGGACACAGTTCTCTACTGTGGCCTGTGGCCTGGACATCCAGAGTTTGAACTCTCATGGTGATCTACCTACAGAAGTGACCGATGTATACATGAGCCAGACTCCTGCTCCGGGTGGGACTCTTGTGATCCTTGTCCCCTGTGCTAGTCACTGTTGAGTCTCTGAGACTAAAATGCTGTGAGGAATTGGATTTGTGAAGAAGAAACTACCTAGGCTCATAGTTTCTGCTAGTGTAGTTTGTTCTGGTTGGGAAAGGCCTGGGGCAGTTTGGTCCATGGTAGGGGAGAACAGAGATGGAGGCTGGTCATGCAGGAAGCAGGTAAAACCAGGCTGGATTAAGGAGAGTGTATCCATCAAAGGCTGGCCCTGCTTCTCCCAGCTCAGCACCACCCCCTAAAGGCTCTTAGCCTTCAAAACATTGCCGCCATCTGGAAATGAGGCCCTAGATTGGAGTCTACATGAGAGCTTTAGAATCAAGTCTTTAGGGCTCAATTTGGTCCCAACTGGCTGCATGGTTAGGGATTTGTTGCCTCCTTCTGTGTGTGTCTGGGGGGGGCTTTCATCCCCCTTCATACTCTCCTTTATAGAAGCCCACCCCTGTGTTCTGAGCAAGTCCTGTGAGTCCTGGTTATGTAGCATCTAAGGGCCTCAGTATCCTTTCTGTCAGTCAGAAGCTACAAGGCTGACCTCCAAGGCATTAACATTTGCTGTCCTATGGACCATGGCCTTTAAAAACACTTACCTGGGGCAGAGGCTGGGCACATGTCTCAGTTGCTTACCACATAACTGTGAGGCTTGATCTCCAGTGCCCATAGAAGCTGGGTATGACTGTGTGCCTATGCTCTCTGAGCGGAGGAGGAGGAGGAGGAGGAGGAGGAGGAGGAGACAGCAAGATGCTAATGCTGCCCTGCTGCTCTAGGCTGAGTGGGAGACTCTGTCTCAAAAGCTAAGAGGGAGGCCTGGAGAGATGGCTCAGCTGGCAATGTACTTCCTGCTCTTACAGAGGATCTGAGTTCAGTTCCCAGCACCCACACAAGGCTGCTCATGACTGCCTATATGCCTGTTAGCTGTGGTCACCTGCACTCAACGACACACACACACACAGACGCACACAGACACATATACACATACATATGCACACACACAGAGTTATGATAAAGCTTCTAAAACATGAGTTTGAATTATCAACCTTGATGAGTGTCTTCATAGAAGGGACTAATTGGAAAGTGAGACGTGTCATTGCAGCTGTCCCCCCACCATGGTGTGTGTGGGAACCAGCGGATCAATTTTCAGCATAATCCTGGAAGGCACTCTTGAGGTAGGGGGTGGATGTTCAAGGAGTGACTATCCTCTGTCCTCCAGGCTGAACAAAGTTTTGAGCAAAAGACAGTGATGTATTTGCACAGTCAGCAATGGATGGAGGGGTTGCAGGGGTCATGGGAGGGGCCGGTTCTGTCTTCTTGTATCAATGCCTCTCCTCTGAAGGTGTGGGGCATGTCTAGGAGCATCCCAGAACCTTCCAGGTGGTTCTTTTCCTTGGAAGTGGGGAGGGTAGGGGGAGGCTCCTATCCATTCTTCCCTTGCAGGGAAACAGACTGACTCTAATTTGAAAAAATACACTTCATAGGCTTTTCCTGATTATAAATGCAATTCAGATCCAATGGAGTTGATTTAGAATATGCAAATAAAAAAACCCACCAAGTCACCTGTTGTCCAAATTTGTAGAGGAAGTGACTGTGGGTCTTAAAAATGGTCCTTCCACCCTGCTGATCTCCTTTCAACCACCTCCTTGTGGCTTATAAACACTTCACAGTGCCCTCCAATGTCTTCAATGATAGGATTTTTAATGAGTGTGCCAACTGTTTACCAAGCACCCTGGAGTTGGATGGTGGGCTTGTTTTTCTTTTGATGTCAGCCATAATGCTGAGGATATGCCGGTGCATAAATCTTTCTAGGTAACTGTCCACATTTGTTTGTGAACTTCTCCTAGGGTGAATCCTACAAGTATTTGATCAGCACCCTGCTCTGCCCTCCAAAAAGATGAAGGTTAATGCAGGTCCCACGGGAAAGTATAGGGAGGTCAGGTGTACACCTCACACACACACACACCTTAGCTGTGCACACCAGCCCCCAAGTCACCAACAGGTCTGTCAAGTAGGGCCACTGGAATTGTTTTTATTTTGATTTTTTATTGCTTTGGTGACTAGTGAGGTCCAACTGCTTTGGGTCATTTTTAAGTTTTTCTCTGTGGGTTGCCTCTTCCAGCCTTGCCTGTGATGGTGTCCTCCAACATATGTGCCCATCTTTGGCATTTAAAGATGGAGTTGGAGGAGAAGATGGTTGTGTGAGTGTGTGGGATTGTGGATGAAAATATTGATAGAGATGTCAGGGCTCCACTGTGGGTGGGTGGGTGGGTGGGTGGCAGGCTTCCTACATTTTACTTGGAGTACTTGGCTTGTGGTGCGGTCACTGAGTACTTCCCATCTGCCAGGCACTCAGCATTTATGCCCAGGGCAGCACCTACCTCCTCCTTGCCCACAATCGTCTCCCAAAGACAGCTTGTCAGTGCAGGAGCCCCCAGGAGGACTCTGCTTTTTTGGGAGGGGGGCAAAAAGAGAGTTAGTTGCTCTTCAAAGCATCTAGGACTTTATCCCTGTTCCCATGGCAGTGACGTAGGAGGAGTCAGAAGCAAAACCTGCCCAACCCACTTTCAGCTTTGTTCTGGGGTCTGAGCACTGAGTAGAGATGAAAGGGTCATTTTTTGGAAGTCTATCAACAGGACTGGAGATGAAGAAGATTTCAGAACAGGGCCATGGGAATGTGGGCAGTGAATTTTCTTATTGAGTGATTGCTTGTGGGTGTACAAATTTCTGTATGTACGTGTTTATGTGTGTGCATGCATGATTGTGTGTGTGCGCATGTTCATGTGTTTGTGTATGTGGGAGTCAGAGGTCAATATTGGGTGTCTTTGTCAATCATGCTCAACCTTATACCTTCTTGCTTTTTCAGACATGGTCTTACAGAGTCTCATTGATGTAGCAGGAATCTGCCTGTCACTGCCATGCCTAGCTTTTAAGTGGGTGCTGGGGGTCAGCTCCTTATACTTACACAATAAGCATTTCACCTATTAAACTACCACTGTAGGTTAATCCCTTCAGGAAGTGACTTTCTTGGCAGGAACAGTCTAAGGCAAGAGGCTGAGCTCCCGAAGGTTACAGGGATGCCAGGGTACTCTCCTGGGGTTCTTCATTCTTAAGGTGTCTTCTCCACATTTGGTTAAAGACGGTTTTCAATTCACAAACCTCTTGGGGAGAAAATATAGGGGATATCCTGTCCCTTTAGCATGTCACCTGAAGGCTGTGATGTCATTTTGTTTTCTATCCTATTGGTCAGGGTAGAGCCACAGGAGTATACCTAGCTGCCAAACCTGATGTGATCTGGGACAGGGTGGAACCGTCTTCATTGTCAGGGATGCTGCTGGCATTTGAACACAGATGGGGCCCAAACATCCACATCATGTATGTGCCATGGTATATCACGTAGATATCAGAGTACAGTTTGTGGGAGTCAGTTTCATCATGTGTTACCTGAGGATCAAACTCAGGTCATCAGGTGTGATGGCAGGTGCCTTCATCAGCCGAGATCCTCTCCCCACGAAGGTCTCAATGTTGATTTTATACCAGAGCAGCCCTGGGCCACTGGGGAGCTACATGTTCCCTAGCAGCAGGGAATTCAGCTCACATGGTGTATCGACCAGTCCAGGGTGATGACTTGTGAATCCTTTCCTGGCTAAGGCAGAATCCTCCCAGTTTTCATTTTGCTAATATGCAGAGAACACCGGAAAGAAGTATCTCTGTCTGGGTTAGGGTGGGGGCTGTTAGAAGATGCTTGTGCCTGGAGGACCAGCCCAGGGAAGTTTCTTGGCCCCTGAACCCTGGCTAAGGCCTCCCTGTGCTCCCTTCCCTCACAACCTCCCTCTGGTCTCATGCCCTTCACTCCTATCTAACTATGGAAGATGCCAGATGCCACATGTTGCCCCAGATAGAGATTGTCATCGCCATCTTTGTAACTGTAGCATGTTCCTGTTCTGTTTACATAATGAGCAATCTCCCATCAATTATTCATCAGCACATCTTTCTCTAGAGCAGCTACAGATAGGAGCGTCTTATTCTCCTCATTGGCTGTGTTCTCCAACACTCAACAGCTCCCCCACCATGTGTGAGAGAGAAACAGACACAGACAGAGGCCTATCATTGTTTATTTATTAAAAAAAAATAAGGCTAGGGAGATAGCTCATTAGGTAAGGTGCTTGCTAGACAGGCATGGAGAGCTGAGTTCAAATCCCTTAAACCCACATAGAAAGCCAGATATGATGGCTCATGTATGTGACCTAATACTAGGAGGTAGAGACAAGAGGATCCCAGGGTTTGGCTAGGCAGTCACTCTAGCTGAGATGAGCATCTTCAGGTTCAAGGAGAGAAAGAGTCTCAAAGACTAAGATAGAAAGTAAGAGAAGGAGACACCCAGAGCCAGTCTTTGGTCTTTTACATGCACACAGAGGTGAGCACATTTGTGCAAACATATGCACCACACACCTAAAATGAAGATGTATGTCCACATGAATATTCACAGAAAATTGATCTGAATTACCCCCAGAACAGAAACAACTCTAATATTAATCAATTTCCATAAATAAAACAACTGAAATATACACAAATAGGCGAGCAAGCAAAATTCCTATCCACATTCTGGAATATTATTCGTCAGTGAAAAGAAGCAAACTTTGGAAGCATGCAAGTGTATAGCTGCTTCTTTGGGATTGTGCTGAGAGAAAGAAGCCAGGAAAACTCATCAGGTACTTTGTCTCATGTATATAAGATTCCAGAAAATTTAAGCTTACCTGTGTTAAATAGATTAGACAGGGGGCAGTCTTGTACCTGGGTGCAGTACAGAGGAAAGCTCTGAGGTGGCAGTGTAGCCTGATGGCCTGATGGCCCCAGGAGTGTGTTTAATCCACAAAGCAGGGATCACCCACCCCACAGACACTATGTGACAGGGCTGGTTGTCCTGAGCCTAAAGCAGGAATTCTGGCTCGTGGAGAGGGGAGATGAGGGAGCTCACCATGACACCAGAACCACAATAAGAGATGATTGGTGAGGCACATTTAACAGGAGCAGATGGATGGGCCCTCTCCCATGCCCTGTGCTCAGAAACTGCTCAAGAATCAAGACAGTGAGTGCCTTTGTGGTAACCCTGCATTGTGAGAAAACTTGTATTGGGAAAAAGCCCGCTTTGTGCCCCCCTTGACCATGTGCCTCTGCCTGCTGCAGAGGGTTGGAGCCAAGTTAAGTCCACAAAAGAGAGTGTGTGCAATTCCAGGAGGGCTTGCAGGGTGGGCAGGTGGTCTGCCAGCATCTGCACAACCATGTGCATGTATAAGTGTATAGATATGGGCACACACATGTGTGCTCACCTGTGGTTGACCTAGCTCATGGTTCAGTAGGAAGCCATGGCCACTGTTTTCCTGATCCTCTGTGACTCCAGAAGGTGATCCATACGGCAAGGTGCAGTGATGCTTAATGATGCTTAATATTGAACAACGTGATAGAGTCCAGAATCACCCAGGAAACAAACCTCTGGCACACCAGTGAGGAATTAACAAGATTATCTTAGCCTTCTGGCTCACCAATGAGGGATTATCTAGATCAGGTTAGGCTCTTGGCACACTAGCAAGGGATTATCTAGATCAGGTTGAGATGGGAAGAACCATCATAGATGTGGACAGTACCATTGCATGGGACTGAATAAGAAAGAGAAATTGAACAGAAGACCAGCATTCATCTCTCTTTGCTTCCTGACTGTACATGTGATGTGACCAGCAACAGAAAAATGAACTAACACTGACACTCAGAGGCAGGCATCAGTGTGGAGGATGCTTTCAGCCATGAGTCTCTTCCCATAGACAGTGCTATCACTAAGGTGGTGGTACCTGCCATCAAAGTCTTCCTAAGCAGCTGGATGTTTAGTGTAGACCTTGAACTCCAGTACTTGGGAGGTAGAAAAGCAGATCTCTGTGAGGTTGAGGCTAGCCTGGTCTACATAGCAAATTCCAGCCTAGCCAAGGATATGTAATGAGACACTAGCTCAAACAAAACAAAATAAAACACCCCCTCCAAAACTACAATCATAAAAATTATAATATTATAATAATAATAGTAAAAAATCCTAACAACAACAAAAATTGATCCTGTCTGTCAAGGATGGTGGAGATCACATGGGTATCAGCGTTCACTTGTGTGAATCTCATCTGCCTCTATTATTGAAGCCATGTCCTTCATTTATGGCACATGGGACAGCAGGTTAAAGCAATGCTGTCGACTAACAGCTACCACGGTGATAGAAACTTAGAATGAGGGAGAGGACAGTGTCCCCTACAGCCTTTGCGCAAACATGGCTTTACCGATACCTTCTCTTTGATTACATTTGTGTTTCTGCTGTGTGTGTGTGTACAGCTCTCACATGTTGTTCTAATTCGCTTTCCTATTGGCAAAACACTGACCAAGAGAAAACACTGAATTGGTGAGGAAGGCTTCTTTACAAGGCTTCTGGAAGTCTGAATGTGGGTCCTCACCTTTTCCTGGCAAGTGTTTTACCCTCCTAGCCAGCAGTCATCTCTCCAGATCTTTTCCTGCTTTTGATCTTGCTAACTAGCCCAGGATGGTCTGGAATTGAGTGCTGGAATGGCAGGAGCTCAAGATCATACCTGACCGACATTTCTGTGTTAAGGCACTGATTTGGTTGTGGTGGCTGCAGCCCCTCCCCAGCAGCCAGGAGCTCTGGATCCCCAGCCCAGTGTTCAGAGGAACTTCAGATCAAATGGAACATTTCTACTGTTTTTAGGATGCTGCCCACCCCTTTTAAGTATTTGATGCTTCTAGTCAATATTTTCACATCCACAAACGTTTTAATGAGATTAAGTCTTGGCTAGGACTGTGGAAGAAGCGTGTGGGCTCTTAGCTTCCACCTTGCACTTGGGAGCATAAATCCAGCCGTGGGCCCTCATTATTTCCTGGCTCCCTTTTTCTGTCTTTCCTCCAGGGTCTCTTCCAATCCTCCCCCTTGGCTCACTCTAGCCTTCCAAACCTAGCCCACATCTGCTTCCTGCTGAAAGAATTCTGGGAACTAGGAAGAGCCATTAACATCCTGATGTTTGTCTTTGCCTGCACAATCCCAAGCACCTGGGCCTCGGGAAGCAGAAACCAGGCTGATTTTCCAGTGTAGCTCCAGATGTTAGTCATCACACGGCCACCCCTCTTCTCCGTCATCCTCCCAAAAATCCAATTGTTCAGAGAAGGATGTGTGATACGCCATCAGCCAGAGCTCACACCCCCTCTCTGTTTAAGACTTCTGTTTAGATCTGGTTGAGCATACCCACACAAAAGGGACAAGAGCTCTTCTTCTGTGCAACCAGCTTGTACAGACCTCCTTCCTGCAGGATTGCCTGGGGTTGCCTAGCAATCCGACACCACCCTGCCGCAGCAGACCCACAGCTCCGATGGATTTTTTTCCTATTTTTAATTTGTTTTCTGGGTGGGTATTATTGTATAATCATGGTCTGAGACAAAAGATACGGTGTGGGTCCCATTTGAGGTAAGTGGCCCTCAGAGTTCAGAGGACTGTGCAGACAGCCTGCAGGGTCCCTGTTCTTTGTCCCAGGAGGCTCTTGAGCTTGCTGCCATATCTTCTGGTTTTTAAAGTTGAATGGGACCTTAAAACCCTTCATTCTTTCCCATGCACTCTAAGGCCATGGCTGTTCCCCTATGAAGAATGAACCATACCAGGTATGGCCTGGAACCCTCAGCTGCTTGCTTCCTTCTGACATTTTCCATCCATCTGAGGGGAGACAGGACGCTTTGCCAGTGGTTCACCCTCTTTTGGAGACATTAGATATTAGGTCTGAAGGTAATTGAGTCTAGTGCTGGGAGCTCTTGAATAAGATATCAGATGGAGGCTCATTCGTGGCACCCACTCACTCTCCTGTTCTGGAGCAACCCTTGGCAGTGTCTGAGGCTGGCTCTACATCTGTGGCTGCTGGGGAGGCTGCAGGATGTCCTTGCCTTAGTCTCCCTGTCTGCAGTACACAAAGGCTCCACAGAGGTGGATGCATCCATCCCTAGTGACTTCTGCTCCAGTGAGAGTGGGAAGTGGATGACATCAGTAAGGAGGGGACAGCTGAGCTGGCAGACTTTTCTTGCGCTCTGCTCGATCGGGAAACTGGTGTGCAAGGAGAAGCAGATGGAGGAGCTCAAACTGTAGCCCTTAGGGAGAAGAGCAAGAGAATACTGTGGAGGGAATGTTCTGGAGAGAGTGGGTAGCAAATCTGTCTGCCTTCAGGAGTCAAGTGTACCTGGAGGAGGAGGAAGAGGAGCAGGAGGAGGAGGACGAGGAGGAAGAGGAGCAGGAGGAGGAGGAGGAGGAGGAGGAGGAGGAGGAGGAGGGCTCTAGCCAACTGCTGGCAGACAGGACTGTACTTTTGTGGGTGTGGGGAGGTGGTGTGGAGTAGAAGTCTTTTTGAAGAAGGGCAGAACTCAGGGTGACAAACAGAACCGTCCAGGAATGTCCTCAAAAGAGCCTGGCCTGTCACGTCTTCAGGCTGCCTGGCCAGGGCTTCCAGAACTGGGAGATGGGAGAGTGGGGGCCTCAGGGTTGGAGGAAAGAGCCCCTGAGGAGAGCTTGGGAGGGAGCAGGAAGGTAGGAAGGAAGGAGAGGGAGAGGCTGGGCTTCCAGGTAAAGGATGCCGTCATCTGTGGTCTGAGGGGGAGCAAGGACAGCTCCAGTGTGGGCACTGAGGCCGGGTCTTCCTTGAAGTGGACACCATTCTGCCTCACCACTAGGGGCTACAACATGATTGGGTGATCTGGTTCATGCAACTGACTTGTACTCAGGTTGACCTCAAACTCATGGCCTTGAGCCTGATCCTCCTGCCTCAGAGTTTCTGAGTATTGGAATCACAGGAATGCATGCACCACCACACTCTGCTAGAAGTAAAGCTTTGTGTGCCCCAAAGCATTAGTGGGTTGTTTTACTATTGTTAGGTTCTGTCCCACTTCCTGGAGTCCTGGCCAATAGCAATAACCTGGCCTTCCCAGCGTTTTTACATCAAGCTCCATTTAAGGAGGCTTTTCCCCTTATCCCCCCTTCTTGTTCTTAATCTCTTCACCTTGCCAGAGGACATGTGCCCTTCATCTCATCCATCCATCCACCCACCCATCATCTATCTATCTATCTATCTATCTATCTGGTATCATCTATCTATCTATCTATCTATCTATCTATCTATCTACCTATCTCTCCCCTTCCCTCATTATAATAAACTTCTTCTACATGAGACCAACCTCTGTCTTTTTCCAGTTTCTCTGTGTGTTTGTTTTTTCGCAGCTCATGTCGACCACTGCCATCACACTGCCCAGCTGCATGGGATTCCATCTAAAAGTACTTTTGATTATAAATCATAACTTAACAACTATCACATTTGTTCAGGTCATGGCACACCCCCCATGCCTCATTAATTACAGTCTTCACAGAGTCCAGAAGGGAGACGCTGAAGATACAAGAGATGGCAGAGAGCCTGGATGGGTAGGGGAGACAAAAATGCATCTGGGTGTGTTGGGAGGTGATCCATTTTCAACTCTGAGGCTACAACTGCGTTAAGCAATCTTGGACTTCTCTGTTGAATGAACCAAAGCCAACTGAAGCAGCTGGGCATTGTGTAGTAGCAAAATACAGCCCAAGCTGCAGAATATCTATGGTCTTAATGAAGGTTGATGAGAAAAAAAAAGATTTCCCTTTAGTGTTATTCATGAACATTTTTTGTTTGCTTGCTTTTTGAGACGGGGTTTCTCTGTATAGTCCTGGCTTTTCTGGAACTCATTTTGTAGACCAGGCTGACCTCAGATTCAGAGCGATCTGCCTGCCTCCTGAGTGCTGGGATTAAAGGCATGTATCACCACTACCTAGCTTTTTATGGACATTTACTTGTTGAGTATGCCAACTGGCATAGATTGAGACACAAGGTAATTTCACATCCACCCACACACCACAAATGTGTGTGTGTGCATGTATACATGAAAGTGCACACACAGGATTTGTGTGTTTGTATTTATATGTCTGTTGTATGTGTGTAGGCCAGAAGTCAATTCAGCTCTTCTCTACTTTGAGTTTCTCATGTAACTTGGAGCTCACCAATTGGCTAGACTGGCCAGTCAATGAGTTCCAGGGACCCATCTGTCACTGTCCCCAACTTGAGTGTTAGGATTACAGACATATGCCACCACAACTGGAGACTGCAACTCAGGTTCTCATAGCTTTAATAAGTGAGCGATGTCCTCATCTGCATAAGGAGATTCTTACAAAAATGGAGTCGTACAAGCCTTTGAGCTGCTACTCATTGATGGAGAAGCCTAGTGGAAGACGAGAGGGAAAGACTTGGGCCTTGGTTACCCCAGAGTTCGTGAGAATCCCTGTATGAGACAGTCTCCAAAGGAACAGAACTGATGGAATGAATACATGTTAGGTATTTCTTGAAAGGAGATTTGTAAGGTGGGCTGACAGGCCATCTGGGTCATCCAACAACGACTGCCTCTCATTAGAAAGGCTGTGAATCCAGTAGTTGCTCAGTTCATGATATTGGAGGTCTCAGAAGTCTCAGGCTGGTGCAGAAGGCCTGAGCATCCCTGGCTCTTCAGTCTACATTGGTGGCTTAAAGAAGCTGAGATCTCATATCAGTTAAGGGATGCAGACACGTCAGTATAGATTGGCTCACCAGCAAGAGTGAGTGCGAGCAGGCAAAAGGCAGTTTCCTTCTGTCTTGTCAACCATGTTCCTCTTGGGAGAGCTGTGGGATTATACTCTTGTACATTGCAGATATTTGTTCCTCCTACTGGTTGAATAAAACGCTTCTTAGCCAGAAGGCAGACAGGAAGTGTGAGTGGGGATATCAGACAAAGAAAACTCTGAGAAGAGGAAGAACAGAAGAAAGATGCCAGCAGACATAGAGGAAAGAAGACCAGAATGCTGCTCTGAGAAAAGATACCAAGCCACGTGGCTAAACAAGATAAGAATAATGGGTTGAGTTAAGATGTAAGAGCTAGCTAGTAATACGCTTGAGCTGTAGGTCAAGCAGTATGAAATTAATATAAGACTTTGTGTGATTATTTGGGGCTAAGGAGCAGCAGGGCTGTGAGTGGGTCTGAACCTCTGAGCTAGGCTGGAAAGGCTGGGCCAGAAACTCCTACCACATAGGAATGCAGAGCAGCTTATGTTAGATGACTCCAGATCCTATCAAATCAGTGGGATTATCTATCACAGCCCCTTACAAGGGCAGAGTGAATGCATAGGCAGATGCTGGGGATGGAGGACCCAGTTGGGATATGTGGCTACACAATGAGGGGTGTAGCTGACCTGTCTGTTTCTTTCTCCACTGTGACCAATCTCTTGTTTCTAAGAATAGATCAGGGCAGGACACTTCTGAGGATGTAAGTGATAGCCTTTAGCTGATACTGGTATGAGTATGGGCAAAAGGAACCCAGAATAGGTCTCCCTGGCATTATTAGGGTGGTGGATGGTGGGTCATGGATGGTAGGCTGTGGGTGGTAGGCCGTGGATGGTGGGCCATGGATGGTAGGCCGTGGATGGTGGGCTGTGGATGGTGGGCTGTAGATGGTGGGCTGTGGATGGTAGGCAGTGGATGGTGGGCCATGGATGGTGGGCCGTGGATGGTGGGCTGTGGATGGTGGGACATGGATGGTGGGCTGTGGATGGTGGGCCGTGGATGGTGGGCCATGGATGGTGGGCCGTGGATGGTGGGCCATGGATGGTGGGCCGTGGATGGTGGGCCGTGGATGGTGGGCCATGGATGGTGGGCCGTGGATGGTGGGCCATGGATGGTGGGCCATGGATGGTGGGCCGTGGATGGTGGGCCATGGATGGTGGGCCATGGATGGTGGGCCATGGATGGTGGGCCGTGGATGGCAGGTGTAACAGGGGACTATATGTACAGCTTCTCTGTTCTCACCTGGATTAACAGCCTCCTGCCTTGTATAGGGCTGCCCCTGCTAGTCCTTTCCAGCCTGAGACTTCTCCACTTCTGTTCTTCCTGGACCTCTGCTCCACCTCTCCAGTGGGACCCTCTTCCATGCTTCTCCCTCTTGTTTTGTTGGAACACTTCCTGTAGTAGTTGGAAAACAGTGCTCAGTAAATGATTTTTTTTTTATGTTGTTTGCATGAGTATCTTTGTTCAGACTTCAGGTTTGAATGTTCAGGTTAAGAAAGGGATGCTGGGCCAGAAATCTCTACACAGTAGTAGCCGAAGGCAGAGCTTCGGTATCTGTTACCTTGCCCTGTTGAGACTGCTGGAGCCATTGCCCATTCTTGCTGTTTTTTCATGGAACCTGAAACTTGAGATTTATTTTTCTTTTAATCTCCAGTGTTTTGCATTTGTGAGAATGTACTTTGACGTGGGTCAATTCCTACCCATTGTGTGGAAAATTTCTTGAATTAAATAATTTGTGATGCCCCCTCTTTCTCCCGCTCCTTTGTATAGACGCCAGCTCTCATGAACACACCATATAATTTTTCCTCCTTTCTCATTTCCACTCTCTTTGTCTTTTTTGCTTTGCTTCTGGAACATTCACTTACTTTTATCTTCCAACCCGTCTGCTGAGTATTTTTTTTTTTTTTTTTTTTTTGTTTCGGCTCGCATGCTTTTAATTCCCCGGCCTTTTTTGTTCTCTAAATGTTCTTAAAATAGCATTCTGCTCCTGGTTCTGGTTGCAATATCTCCTCTGATCTCTTTGAGGATATTAAATATGTCTATTTCTGATATTTTCTCCTCCCTGCCCAATGTCTGTCTCCTCCAAGCCCTCCCCGCCATCTCCTCCCTCCATAGGGGGTTGTTTGGTGCTTTTCTTTCTCAGAGGCTGGCCTTAGAGATCTGCTGAACCTGGGCTCTCAGAGTTAGGGGAGGGGCCTGCTGAGCCGACCTTCAGTGTTAGTGGGGTTTGTCCCCTGGTGCTTCTGGTTGGGAATCCTAAAGGTCAGTGGGTCTTGGATCTTCCCTGTGGCTGGTCAGAGTTGAGAGGGTAGATCCTGGCTCCTGATCCAAAGGGTCAGGATATCTGGCCTGTGGGGCTGAGTGGAGCCCTTGGCTTCCCAGGCTCTTGGGGCTCTGGTGCTGGCCTTCACCATAGCAGGCAGGACTCAGCCTAGCTCCCTAGCCTGCCTCGAGTCCTGTTTCTTTTTTTTTTTTAATTTTTTTTAAACTTTATTTATTTATTATTTATTTATTTATTTGCCTTGGTGTTTGCCTGGAACTGGAACTACAGACAGTTGTTAGCTGCCATGTGGGTGCTGGGAATCGAACCCGGGCCCTCTGGAAGAGCAGTGGGTGCTCTTAACCGCTGAGCCATCTCTCCAGCCCCTCGAGTCCTGTTTCTTTTCAGCAGTGCACAGCATGTGATTGTCTTCTCTGCTGCACTCCAGGTCCTTGTGGAGTGGGGTTCAAAGCAGCATTAACCATTTTTTCTTATTGCTATGACGACAAAATACATGGAAAAAAAAGCAACTCAAAGGAGGAATTTGCTGTAACTCACAGTTTGGGGGAACCGTCCACCATGGTGGGGAGGGCATGGCGGCAGGAACATGAGACGTCTAGTCACAACACAGCCTCAGCCAGAAGGCAGACAGAGAGAGATGAGTGGGGGCATTCAGCTCTGTTCTTTTTTTTATTGAGTCGGGGATCCTCGCTTGTAGGACAGTACCAACCATATGGAGGGTGGATCTTTGCAAACCAACTTCCTCTAAGAGCAACAGTTTCCAAATCTGTGGGTCTTGACCCCTACAGGGGTCTCATATTGGATACTTACATTACAATTCATAACAGTAACAAAATTACAGTTATAAAGTAGCAACAATAAAAATTTAGAGACCATCACAAGATGAGGAACTGTGTTAAAGGGTCACAGTGTTAAGAAGGCTAGAGACTCCTACACACATCTAGATACTTGTTTCCTAGGTCATTGTAGATCCTGTCAGGTTGATGATCACAATCCTTTTAAAAAGTGCCTTTTTGTGCAGGGGTGAGTTCTTCTGAGGATGAGCTGCGCTGTCCTAACAGCTGGAGTGGAGGCATATTTGCTTTTTTTTCTAGTTACCATTGCGGGTTTTTTCTTGGATCTTCCCTACACCCTTCCATTCTTAAAGTTTCCATGAGCCCCAAGGGATAGTTCAGTGGTTTAGAGCACTTCTTGCTCTTCCAAGGATCAGAGTTTGGTCCCAGCATCCAGGTAGGAGGCTCATAACTGCCTATCATTTCAGCCACAGGGGATTTGACTTCTTCTCCTGCCCTCTGAGGGCACTACACGAGCATGCACACACAAACACACACACACTTAATTTTAAAACAAAATTCTCTTAGATGATCCATAGTGGAAACACATTCTTGTTAGTTCCTGTGCACACACAGGCAGGCCCTGCCATTCTTTTCCGGGCAGATCCTATGATGGCAGCTGGACCTGCAGGGCGCATGCCCTGGGGCTGTTCCTGAGGGTTAGTCTACTGGACAGGCCATGCAGCCCCTGGCTGCATGAACCAACTTTAGTTCGCTCCTCTGCTTTCTGAGTGGCTAACTGCTCTGTGTTGGCTGGAACCTGCCTGGTGCCATCTGCAGACCTTTCTGGGAATGGCCTCCAGAGGTGAGTGTGAGATAAGAGAGTTTCAGTCTGGGGTCCCTCCACTTGAAGCTCACAGTTTGTGCTAGGAAATAGTCCCTGGCATGCAGTGTAGTATGAGGAAACAGACTTTGATCTCTGAGGTCCACTAAGAGCATGATCAGGAGGGCAGTGGGAACTGAGTCAGTGAGGAGAGGCTTTCTAGGCAGAAGAAACAGAAAGGACAGACACTGTTGGCCCAGAGAGGTGAGACAGGTGAGTGGTGGCATGGATGGGCCTAGCCAGCAGTCACAGACCATGAAAGATTGGGTCACTGATCACACAGAGAGAAACAGTTGGTCTGTGGGGCAGGGCTATGCCATCTCAAATTTGGGGCCAGGGCACATTCAGTGACCCCCATGACTGTTTCAGGACAAGCCATTTATCTGATATTTGGTTACAGGGCCAGGCTGCTCACTTTCTCCTGAAGCATGTGATTCCCACTGGGGAAGACAGATCAATGGCCCAGACAGGCCAAAGGACCAGAAATTAAAAGCCCCTAAGTAGGCAGCAGCCGCTCAGCTTGTCTTCCCTCTGAAAGGAAAGCAGTCTAGAGCCAGAGAGCACCCCAGAACCATCCACACCCCTCCTTTTTCTGCTCCCACTATTCCAGCCCCTCTACCCACATAGTACGTTGATGTGTACCTCAAAATGAAAGCTATGGTTTGTGGCAAGAAGGAAGCTGATTGTTCTAGAAACAGTATCCAGCAACCTGGAACAGGGTTTTTGATCTACTTGTTTTTAGATTGGAAATGTTCTTTGAGAGTACAGGCTCCCCCAGTCCATGCATGGCATGCATGGTGGTTGTCTTTTATTTTGGTCTTTTATATTAGAACAGTAGCCAGGTCTAGTCCAAGCCTTTGGGAATCACCTAGGCCCTTTGCTGACCTCCGGAGCTGAATGCCAGGGACTCCCACTGTTATTCCTGGGCCTCATCTTCAGAGACACTATCCTTCTCCTAGCCCCTCTCCCTTCCTAAGACTAGAGATGCCCAGACCTCAGACCCTGTGCCAGGCTTCCGTTCTCTGGGTCGGTAGAGGCCGTGAACTGACTCATCTGGCTTCAGGCTATGGAAATATTTAAGACCATGGATCGTCAGCGGGGACAAGTGGACCCTCCCTGTGTCCTGTTCCGGGTGGGCCTCCTAGCTCTCTTCACCATGATTCTCAGGAAGGCAAGGCATGAAACTCCAGGCCTGTTACGGGTCTTCCCTAGCGGCCAGTTAGGAGGCGCAGCAGACTGGCTGGAGAGGTGTGGGGGAGGGGACATTCATTCCTGCCGATCAGCGACCAAGTCTTTCTAGGGACCCCTGGGTAGAGCGAGAGAAACGAATCCCAGCGGGATGGTGGTGCAAGGGTCCTGCTAAGTGTCGCTAGGGCTGACTCACGCTGAGGTTTCCCAGAGAAAGGGAAAGAAGGAGGGGAGGTGGGACCTTGGGGGGGGGCGGTGCTCGGAGGAACCCAGCTGCTACTGTGCTCTAGGGTACCTAGCAAGTCGTACCACCCTCCGCATCCCTGTTCTGCGAGACTCCAGCTGGGACTCCAGGGCTCCTGTGGCCACATTCCGTTAGCTCCTGGCCCTCCCTGCCCAGCCGCCCTCCCCAGCCGCGCGACCGCTGGAGCCCCCTCCTTCGCTTGCTGAGCTGCGCGCTCTGCCTGTGCCGCCGCCGCCACCACCGCCACCGCCGCCGCGTGCTCCTGCTGCCTTCTCGCTCCAGCCGAGCCAGGCAGAGGAACGAGGGGGGGGGGAAGAGAGAGAGAGAGAGAGAGAGAGAGAGAGAGAGAGAGAGAGAGAGAGAGAGAGAGAGAGAGGCGAGGCAAGCGGAGCAGGGACTCGGAGCCTTCCTCCAGAGCCAGCGGAAACCTCCTCGGACAGCAGCCGGGCACCAGCCCCAGCAGCTCTTGTGGTCGCCTGAGACGCCGCCGCCGCCGCCACCACCACCAGTCCAGCCCGGCCTCTCGCGTTCCTTGCCGCCGGCTCGCCGGGGCAGCGGGGATGCAGCTGGGGCATGGCCGCCGGGGCCCCGTCACCTGCCGCGGGGAGCGCTGAACCAGTGAGTAGCCAGACCCTGGGCTTACACCTCGGTCACGACCATCGCGAGGAGCCTACTGGGGCTGTGGGCACAGGCGGCCCGGGGAGGGGCGCACGGGACCCCGCAGTGGGAGGCGGGGCCGGCGAGGACGTGGGGATGTGGAGCGTGACCGGGGACAGACCTGAGGTCGCGCGGGGAAGGGGTGGTGCCCTTGGGGGTCAGGGGTTCGCGTGTGAGGTCGGGGTTCCGGAGTTCTGCGGGGGCTGGGGTCGCGGCTCCCGGCTCAGCCGGGAAATCAGAGGGGAGATTTTGTGAATGAGAAGGCCCGGGGTCAGGCTCCATGGAGACACCAGGGAGTCCCGCGCACTGCGTGGCCGTGGCGGCGGCGGCGGCGGCGGCGGCACAATGCCCGGCTCTGGGAACTCCCAGACTAGGGGAAGCCGTGGCGCGCGGAGATGCCGGACCGCGGGGCGCATTTGGAAGGCGACCCCAACCCGTGCAGTTGGAAGCAGGCTTGGCGACCCTGCTACACTGCAGCTTGAGACTCCCGCTACTCCCAGGCCAGGGAGAGCTGCTAGGGTCCAGCAGGAGGCGAGCCCACCGCAAAACTAATGACCCTAAAGGAGTTGTGGGAGGGCTAAGGTTTCCCTCAGCTCCCTGGGGAGGACCGGGGCCCGCAGCGTCCCGGCGTGCGTGGAGCAGAGCAGCGGGTGCTGGTGTCGCGCAGGGCCCTCCAGCCCACGAGTTGGGGGCGCTCAGGGCCGAGTCTTCCCAGCGGATGGATCTGAGGCTGCTGCTCGCTTCAGCACAGCTACAGGGCTGGGACAGCTTGGCTGGGGAAGCCCTGCTAAGGTGGCCTGCACATCTCTGGCCCAAACTTTCTGACGAGTGGTCCCAGAAGGCGACGGGGTTCGCCTAGGGCTCTCCTCCTTGGGAGAAAGACTTGAGGGTTTGGCTTCAGCCCGGCGGTCATTGGGGGCTCTTATCTATTGGCATACATCCCCTCGGTGTCTTAGCTGATTAGGTCCCGCACCCAGTCTGTGCCCAGAGCAAGGCGCAGCGACCAGAGGGGCAATGAGATCCCATTAGACAGCTGGAGCTGACCCAGGATCCTGGGTCTTACATTAGGTTGGGGGTTGGCTGTTCCTGAAGCCCATTGACATCGGCTGGTGTGTGTGTGTGTGTGTGTGTGTGTGTGTGTGTGTGTGAGCATTGAGGTGAAGAGAGTCCTAGATGACAGAGCCACCTCCCTGCTTCCCCGTTCGGATTATGCTTCTTAGAGGCACTCTAATTATTTAATGGTCACTTTTTTAAAAAGACACCCGTGGCGCTGGTAGTCCCTTGATGCACGAGACACCCACAGTGAAAGCTAAGGACAGGGTCTGAGGAATCCTTCCTTCTTCTGGGCAAGTCCCTTCCTCCTCCGGCTGGAGGTGAATTGCCTTTTGGTGCGTGCAGGGTCGTTAATTTTCTGACACAAACGCCGGCTAGGATGGGGACGCCCCGGGTGCGCACCGAGGAACCTGAGGCCCAGGGCAGCCCAAGCAGGTACAGGGCTAATGAAGCAGGGTCTCAGGCATTGAGATCTTTCAGCAGAAATAAGCTTTGGTTTTACTGGTCTCCAAAATATAATGGGAAAAAAAGTACAAACATTACGGCAGAACGTGCTTATTAAGTGCGCATCGCGGATCGGGGCGGATGTCTTAATCAGGCTGCGCTGGTAATGGGGATATTACACTAATTAAAACCAGACCCTCCAGGTGAGCGACTATTGGGAGGAGAAAGTTGTAGAGGAGGCAGGCGCCTGCTGGTGGAAGCAGGCGCTGGTGGCTGCCAGAAGGCCAGGGCCGCTGCAGGGTGGGCGCATGGGGCAGGGGCGCCTTCTCAGGGCCAGTTCCTGGGTCTCCCGCGGACAGGGAGCTCCCTTGGGCCTGGAGGGAGGACCAGGCTGCCGCCTCCACTCTCCTGGGGAACCAGAGGCCTCCCTGCGTGGGAGCTGAGCGCACAGCACACTCGGGGAATCAGCTCTTAACCCCTCCTTTCCTGGCTGGGTTTGGAGCTTCTGGGAATGCTGGGCTGTCTCCGCGGATGACGAGTAGGGGAGATGGGGAACCCACAAGAGGCTAGGGAGCCGAGGCAGAGCTGCAGGTGGCCCCACCAGATGCTTTCAGGGGGGCAGTTGAGTGTCAGGAGGGCTGGCCAGGTCGAGCAGGATGTTTGCACAGAGTCACTGAGGGTTTCTGGTACAGATCAACGTTTCCTACCGCTCTGATCTTCCTCCCATTCCTGCCAATGAAAGAGAATCTGGACAATTACTCAGTGCCATCCTCCTTGAGGCCTGTGGCCCAAGAGATACATGCTGTGTCCCCTTCTTCCCCCATCGCCTAAGACATAGGAAGAGCCCGAAGTCTAGGAAAGTCCTTATAGATAGGGCCTCTAGCAATGCAGTCCCTTCGCCTTTCCTGCACAACGTTCCACCACGCAGTGGGGCTCCGCGAATTCACTCCCCTTCCACAGGAACGAGGCAGACACATTGACAACAGCAGCAGGACCAAGGACAGGGACAGGCCTAGCTGCCCCTGTTCCATTTTCCTACCGCCTCTGCCTATGACCACTGAGACCCAGGGCATGCTGGTCCTCACCCTGCTTGGAGGGTAGAGGAGGAGTCTCTGTACCTCCAGGGTCAGGGCAATCAAGGCCATAATAGAGGTAATTACAGCAATGAGGCCTCCTGGGAACCATTTCCTAGTGTGCCTCAGTCTTGTGGCAGCCACTCAAGAGATATAGAAGAAGGACTAGTTGATGTCTGAGGATGAACTGGCATCCTGCTTCCTTGCTGTGTAGAATCTAGAGGCCCTGATCCTCAGGGTGAGGGTCTGGTTGATTCCTCCCCCTCCCCCCACAGTGCAGAACATCTTTTGGACCTGGATAGACTGTGGGGTTAGACAGGAAGCCTTGGTCCAGTAGAACATCTGTCATACCCAGAAGTGCATGGAGAAGAGCTGGGGGTGGGGGATCACTGGGGCAGTGAGAGGAGGCCAATCTGTCAGTGGGCATAGAACAAGATTGAAATGTTATTTCTGAGTGGCTGCAGCATGAAGCTCACCTCCCCCAGTCCATTGGTGAGCCTGTGAGGTTCGCTCGGTTGTCTTTCTGTGTTTATTTATCTCTTTCACTTCTTCCTGATACTCTGTTATAAAGACAAATGGAGCTTGGCACGCAGCTGACGCACGGTGAGGAATTTTTTATTTTTAAAAAGCGAAGGGGGGGAAAACGATCTCCAAAGTTTCCCCCTTTCATGGAGCTGCTTATGCCGGGGAGCCCGCCTCTCCCCGCGTCCTTGCCTGCTGCAGGCCTTCCTGTCTGCGTGGGCCCCAGCTTCACAGACACCTCCCATTTGTACCAACATCTTTTTGATTAGCTGCTTGCCACCCCTTCTTCTCTGAAGCAGCCCGATATTTTCACAGGTTCATGAAACATTCAGGCAGCCTAAACACCTTGTTTTCTGCTGCCTCTCTGAAGTCAGCTGCTGTCTGAGGCAGCAGGGTCTTCTTTTTAATTTTTATGTTCTATTCCAGTCTCCCTCTCTCAGCCCCTTGTGCTTTCTGGGCTGGGCAGATGCTTTTGGGATTTTCTGCTGTGTTACCTGTGAGACTCAGGGTAGAGCCCGTGGTGGATGGAAGTGATTTTTAGGTGTATAGTAGGGACTGCTCCATGCCAAGAGCCATAGCTAGAGTATTTCACTACTCTGACAGGAATGCCCAGGGACCCATTCTGATGCACCTGATAATCACGCTCTTCCGTGCAATGCTTTTAGTAAATTACTGTGTTATCACAGCTTCCCCAACACTCACTTGACACCAAAACATGCCTCAGAAGGTGACTTGAGATAATGAAGAGTATTAAGATCTGCTGCTGCATGTGAGAATGTTTCCTCCAGCAGCCTGGGGCATGCTCAAGTGCACACACACTCACTGCATTTTCACAGAAGTTGGAATCTAGAGGAAGAAGCTGAAATGGCTGTCTCCAACTCAAGATTCATGGTGAAGGGTCCTATGTGAGGGATGACCAGCAAGAGGAGGCTGCTTAGCTTGGAAAAGGCTATGGGCTTCTCCATTGCTACAATAAAACTGACCAAATGAGACTTGAGTAAGAGGTTTATTACATCTTACAGGTTATAGTCAGTCATTGAGAGAAGTCATGCAGAAACTCAAAAAGAGAGCATGCTGCTGGCTTGTTTGGCTACCTTATATAGCCCAGAACTACCTGCTCACAGATGGCATTGCTAACATTGGGCTGGGTACTCCTGTATCAATTAGCAATTAAGAAAAAGTCCTACAGACATGCCTATAGGTCAGGTTAGTCTGCACAGCTCTTCAGCTGAGATTCCCTCTTTCCAGGTGGCTTTGGGTTGACAGCTGGTGTTAATGATGCCAAGGTCTCAAAGTATGCTTTCCTGTGGGATTTGGATGTACAGTCTATAGACATGGAGCATTCATATCTGTGCTTTCCAAAAGCAAAGTAGAGGTCTGTGGGAGGGGTCTGGTTTCTGCAGGCCAAGGCTCTTGTGCTTCTTGGCTTCCCTGGCTGCCTGTCATCTGGCTGCTGCGGGTTCCAGGTCTGAGGGGCAAGCTCTTCATACCCTCCTGCCTCCATCTGCCATCTCTCTTGATTGCTTGGCAAGGAGGCCATGGCACAGAGTCCAAGTGAGTGTGTGTGTGTGTGTGTGTGTGTGTGTGTGTGTGTGTGTGTGTGTGAGAGAGAAAGAGAGAGAGAGAGAGAGAGAGAGAGAGAGAGAGAGAATAAGGATGAGGTGGATTGTTTCTCCCTACCTCTCCAACACACACTCCCAAGAAAGGAACTGTGGACTACAGGACCCATTCAGTCTCACTCCTGCATGGTCCATGGCCAGCTTCCACTTCCCCTGGCTGAGAGAGGTTCCTGCTACCCCTGACTACTCCAACCCACTGGGAGGTCTTCAGATTCTTCTCTGGGGGCAGAGAAGTTTTAATCTCAGTTCTTTTTTTTAAGATTCTATCAGTTAAGGCCAGAATGCATTCCTGCCAGAAGATGATGCACATTTCTAGGGGTGTTTCACACACTCACTGCTTTGCTTGTTGTATGGGCAGAGACCTTTCATTAGGGTCTCAGAGACCAAAAGCATGTCAGAGGGCCTCAGTCCTCCATACATGTTCTTCTGCATGTGATCCCCATTGGCTGCTGGTCCACTGCCCGGGTAGGAGTGCTTCCATTTCCCATGCTGCTGCGCTGTGTCTTTCTAGAGGGGGTGGGTCATGAGGACTGTCTGTTGCAGTTTCCATTTGTTACTTTTCTATTGCTGTGAAAACTCAAAGGAAACTCATAACAAGATGAGTTTACTTGGAGTTAATAGCTCCAGAGGGTTGAGGGTCCATGATGGCAGAGCAAAGGCATCGAGGCAGGGGCAAGAAGCTGAAGGCTCACATCCCAGACTGCAAGCAGGAAGCAGAGAGGAGGGGTTATTAGAATCTCAAAACCCACCGTCGGTGACACCTATGTCACCAACTGAGTAATCAGGTGTCCAGGGCTGTGGGGACATGTCATTGGAACCACCACATAACTCCTTTAGAAACCAGCCCTGTTTACAGATGAAGAGACCACCTTTGTCCAGACAGGCACTGCCTCCAGTCACCCCGCAGTTTCCCTGGGTGCGGGGGAGGAAGAGAGTTCAGATTATAAAGTGACCTCCTATATCAGAGGTAGACCCCAAGTGCCTTTTCTTCTCCAAGCCACATTAAAACTTCCCTCCACCTAAACAAACGAAACCTAATGTGTGCCCCTCACATTCGGTTCCTCACTGCTGAGCAGCAGAGACAGTTGTATGCAGACCTAAGATTTGTTCCGATTTCTGTCTATGAACAAGGGCTGAGACTCTGCTCCCTGATGTCTGAAAGATGGGGAAAGCAGGAATGGTATTTGTCCCCACTCTTCAAAATGTACCTCTTAGCATTCCAGGAAAGCAATGGCTCATGTTCTTGGCTGTGTGTGGCAGAAATATTTTCTCTTAGGCATGAAGGATGAGGACAGACAGGCTGGATGCTCTCCAAAATGAGGCTCTCTGTAAAATCTACGGACACCCAAAGACATAAGCTTTACATTTGTTAAAAAAAAAGATGGATTCAGGGGGCTGTAGTGATGGCTCAGTGGTAAAGAATGGTGGGTAATCTTTTAAAGGGCCAGAGTTCAATTCCCAATACCTACACGGTGACTTATACTGTCTCTAACTCCAGTCCCAGGGGATCCAGTGCCCTCTTCTGGACACTGAGGGTGTTGCATACATATAGTGCACAAAGATGTGCTGGCAAAGCATCCATGGACATAAAATAAATTTTAAAAGATGGATTCAGTTTGAAACAACATTTACATTTAGAAATGTTTTTTGGGGGTTAGAGAGATGGCTCAGCAGTTGAGTGAATATGGCTTTTCTGGAGGATCTGAGTTCAGTTCTCATCACCCACATCAGACAGCCCACAACTGCCTGGACCTCCAGCCCAGGCACCTCTGGGCTTCATGGACATCCACATGCATATGTACCACATATATGTACGACTAAAAGCAATAAAAATAAATAATTTCTCACTAAGCTTTGATAATTTAAAATTCTTACTGAGTTTAGATAACTGGCATGTTTACTGTATTAAAGAAGAGAAAAGTCAGTATTTGTTTCTGTAAATTTCTTCTTAAGAATTGGGTGTCAGACAACGCCCAGGGTCTGAATTGAAGTGTTTTCTGGTGACTCTTGCCTTCCATCCCATTTTATTGTTGATACTTACAGCGGTGAGAAGGGCTTGCTCACTTTGTTTCCATCAGAGAAACGTCACAATGACGTAAAAATGTATTTTTTTTTGGTGGTGCTGGGGATGGAGCCAAGGCCTTACACACACCAGGCAAGTCTCTACTATAACACCATACCTCCAGCTGCTCAGGGTGACCTCTTAATGGTTCACAGGAGGGTGCTACATACTGTGCAGCCCCACGTTACCATCACTTTGAGATCTAAGGTGAGGAGAGAAACCAAGGATGCCTGGCACTTTGATCTCAGTGTCTGTGCAGGCTCCTAATGACCTTCATTAACATCGCAGTGGGTAACTATTAACAGTTTTTCCCTTGAGATTGGAGATAAGGCAGCTCCAAATATCATGCATTGGGCTGGGGAGATGCTCACTGGTGAAAATGTTTGCTGTGCAAATGTGAGGACACAGGTTCAGATCCTTAGAACTCATGTGAAATTCTGGTGGGCATGGTAGTCTGCTGTAATTCCAGCCTTGGAAGGCAGAGGTAGCTGATCCTCAGAACAGGCTGGCTATTGAGACTAGCCATATTGGTGAACTCTGGGTTTGATTGAGAGACCCTGACTCAGTGAATATGGGTGGAAGAATGATACAGACCAAGAATGACTCCTGACATCAACCTTAGCCTACACGTGACTCGTACTCACACCCACACATATGCCTCTCCACATGCAAGCATGCATCCATATACATGAGCACCACATGCTTGTAAATGGAGAAAGAAAAACAAAATACCCTTCACCTGGGACTGTTAGATGGACAATGAGAAAGAACGCAGGTTCTGGGATAAACAAAGGTGGGTGTGAACTGCTTTTTATAAGACCTCAGAACCGGTGTGAGATGGCCCACACAGCCATGTTGTGTCTGCCAGGGTAGTGGGGCCACAGCTGGCTTATGGCCCTGATTGGTTGGCTGCAGCCTGCTATGGTAGGAGACACAGGCATACTGGCCATATTACCCAGGGTAACCAGTGCAATTTCAGGTGCTCCACTGAGGCCTGGGGCCTGCCTGAAGCAGACCTCGGTGTAGGAGGCACCTATTTGTGCGGATATAGAAGGGGAGCAAGCATGCACTAGGGTACATGAGGGTCAGGGATGAGGGAGCAGATTCACAATTGTTTCCTGGCTGCAAGATGATGCTATTTTTAGATTATCTCCAGGTGACTTCGCAGGTGACAGGACATTTTTCAGCATTATAATGAGGCAGGAATGCCAGATGACCCTTCCTTGCTATAGGTGACCTGGGAGTATGTGTGTGTTCAGGTTAGAACCTAGTAATTCCTATGTTCTGGAACACCCTGTAGCTGAGCAGGAAATAGGTCTTGTCCAAAGACAGCTGCATTTGGGGTCCCAGTGCCCTGGAGGTTAGGCTCCTGCCAGTGGTGTACCCTTTGGGTGAGCCTCGTGTCTCCACTACTGGCGGGAATCAAGAAAAGCATACTTGGAGCTGGGAGGGAAGTAGGTAGATGGGATGCCTGCTATGGCCAGCTTGTAGGACGACGTATTATGATCACCACCCCACCATCCTGGACTCTTCTGTGCCTGTGAGTTGCTGCTATAGCATTTCTCTCTGGAGCTGAATGAGCCTGTCTCTCCCCACCCACAGCGTGGAGATGTTTTGGGGGGTCTCAGGACACAGTACATGAATGAAGAAGCAAAGCATAGCTCTGAGAGACCCATTAGAAATAAACAGAGAGTCGCCCCGCCTCTCTAAGATATCGGTGCTCCCTCACCGAAGAGGAGATGCTATTAAGCTCAGCTTGAGGGGGCCTAATGCAGGGACAGGAGAGGGGGAACCAGGCCCACGGGGGCTGCATACACAGGCTGCTGGTGCACTGCGGGTGGGCATGGGATCTTAGGCTTCCTCCCCGCATTCTCTCTAAAGGCTTGTAATGGGGCCTCCAGGCGGTGCTATACGAGGGTACATTAGTCAAGTACTTTGGAATCTTAGCAGAGGAGAGAGGTGCCAGAGGAACTTAAGGTGAGAATTATGGTTGTCAGTGGCGTAATATTGTAATCAACACTCCTTGACAGCCAGCCCACAAGGCAGCTCACTTGATACCCAGACAGCTGCATGCCTTCAGTGGTACCCAAAAGACATAGGCAAAAGCTGGAGGGTGACGATGTGTTTCTTATGGGGGGTACTGTTCTTTCCCTGATCTGTAAAGCTCTGGTTATAGAGTCTGAGAGGACCATCAGGAGCTGTCTGCCAGCATGTGCATTTTTTCTTTCTCACTGTGCATCTCATCCTAGGAGACTTAAGACAAGTAGGGGCGGGAGGGTTGGCTCAGCTGGTAAGGCACTTGCTGTACAAACATGCGGGCCCAAGTTTAAACCCGGGAATGCATGTAAAAAGCTGGGCATGGCTGTAACCCCAGCAAGCAGAGGTGGTGACAGGAGTACCCTGGGGGCTCCTAATTGGTGGACTCCAGGCCAGTAAGAGACACTGTTCCAAAGGAGCTGGGCAGCATTGCAGAAGAGGACAGCTGAAGTTGCCCTTTGGGTTGTACATTCCATGCAAATGCACAGATACACAAGAAAATTCTTTAAAAATTAAAAAACCATAGACTCTTCATTCTTAGGTGGGTGGTAGTGATGGTGCACCCCTTTAATCCCAATTCTCAGGAGGCAGAGGCAGGTGGATCTCTGTGAGTTCTACAGAGTGAGTTCCAGAATAGCCAGGGTGGTTACACAGAGAATCCTTCTCTCAGAAAACAAACAAAAACCAAAATCAAACAAACGAATAAAAAATCTGCATGCTTTGACTGTGCACCTTCCCCTGGCAGGAACTCCAGCCTTGCCTGCCTTAAATTAGAATGTCTGTCTGGTTACATCTGTGTGATGGTTGTATTGTAGACATCGGCCTTGGCTTTCCTGCCTCATCCATACTTCAGCAGCAGATGATGTTGCAGAGGTGCCAGCCCTCAGGCTGAACAGACGTCTACATTGAAACAGACAGAACCAAACTGTGGGATCAGGTTTTGTATGTCGAAGGCACCGATCCCTGATCCTCCACAGACTCATTCTTTCCCAGAAGTCATCAGACTGCCTCTCTTCCAGGGCACTAATTTCTCCTCTTCCTTGGTATGTTTCCCTCAAATTCCATGAAGAAGACACACAAGGCCTGCCTTGGAAAACCGCAGGCCCTGAGGATGGCTTTCCATAGACTAAATGAATGCTAGAAAACGAAGGTGAGAATGGAGTCTGGGTAATCATCCAAACTGCTCGCCACTTTGAGACACATTAATGTATACCAGAATTACAGAAGATGTCTGGGCTGCTGTGGGAAGGGGAGTCAGACTCTGCGGCTTAGTTTCCAGGATGCATAGATCTCCAGGCACACCTGCGAGGCCCTAGAGTCACTGTTGGGCCTCATCACATCTTGAGGATTTCAGGAGAACCTCCTTTGCCAGTATTTTACTTTGGGGCTGCTCAGCTTTACAGCTAGCCAAGGGAACTCTGGGATGTCTCAGGGTCCAGTGTTCCTTCCTGGAGTATTCGAAGGGCACTGCACCAGCCATATCCAGCCAGCACCTTGGAGCAGAGGTCTTGACTCAGACTCCAGCTGCATCATTTCTCTGCAGTGCCTTTGGGTCTCAGCAGCTGAATGCACCCTTAACTCCCATCCATGTCTATAACCCGACTCACCTTGCCCCCCAGCCACATTTTCCTCTGATGCCTGGTCCCCATTTTCTTCTCTGTCCTTCCAAGCCAGCTCTCCAGGTGGGATCTGGTGAGGGGGTAGCTGTTGGAGGTCAAGCAGCCAGGAGGAGAGATTTACGATCCCTGCCTGCCCTGCGTGATGGACAATTAAAGCTGTGCAGGCTTGGAGGACAGCACGTTGTTAAGAGGCAGGATGGCTGGAATAAATCAGTCACCTCCACTTACACAGCCAGCCGTGCCAGGCTGCTTCCTGGGGCCTTTTAAGCAGGATCCTTCGGCATGGGGTGGAAGATTCCAGAAGAGACTGTGTGGGAGGTTGACATGCTCTGAGCCCCAGCAGAGTTGTCGGAGGGGGGGGGGGAGGCTGGAGACACTGTGTATTCTTATTAATGTGGTTCACACTAGAGAACTGAGGGGAAATTCCCAATGTCACCTTTACAGTGTGTTTATTCTCTGTATCTGACCATTGTGAAAGCCACAACTCCAGGGTGTATGTGTGCAGTCAGATGTGTCAAAGGCACATGCATGCAAGTGTGTGTAGATGTGAGGACAACAGACATCCTGTGTGTTAGGTGCATTGCACATGAGCATGTTTACACACTCTTGTGTGCCCTGCCCTCACACGCACGTATATCATGCATGCTCACTTCTTGGACTCTCTTCACCTCTCTGCGTGCTTGAACCTCACAGCCCTCAGTGAGGCTGCCAGGCGCTGGACTTCTAAGCAACAGCCAAACTCCACAGTCATTCTTCTTCATTTGTTCTGTGAGTTATTTCAGTACCTTGAAGATGCTGGCAGGTTCCTCAAGGAAACTTTGTCTTTGTGGTGAGGAGATGCCAGCGCTCCGCAGGCCTCCCACCGGATAATTGCCAATATGATCCCGCGTGGGAGACTTGTCGTTCCTGGAAGCGCTCTTTATTTCGTGTGTTTCCCCTCCTCCTTCTCCGCCCCTCCCGCCGCCCCACTGTGGTCTGATTTCCACACGGAGATGGAGCTGCTCCCTGTGAGGCCTGAGCTGTGGCATAAGTGGTTATTCAGCTAGCCAGCAGGCCAGGCCTTTCATTAACTCAGATACTACAATTATGTGCGCCGAAAGGCTGAAAGGGCCATTTAGGATTTTTCTCCCTTAAAAAAAATTCTTCCCCTTTTCACAGCCCCAGTCTTGGCCACCGAAGCAGCCATGACATAACACAGACTCTTCTCTCCCCCAGAACCAGTGTGCAATAAAGTCAGCATGCAGGATGCAGACAGGGTTGGGCTGAGCCCTGTCAGACTGCAGCCACCAAGGAGGTGGAAGCTGAGTGCTTCCTGCTGCAGCAGTCCCTGCTGCTGACTGATGGCATGCGCATGCTTGCATCTATGTGTGTTTTGAAGGGTAGCCATCCACAGGCAGGAGGTTGTCCTTCAACATGTAGGTTTTTTATTTTTATTTCTGTTGTCTCTTACTCAATGAAGGATGGCCCTGGGACAATGGCTTGATTTACCTCCACTAAGCTCACCTGGATCCTTCTAGTGGCCTCTTGAACTTTTACATTTACAGTTCCATATACCAGGCTACTCTCCAACTGAGGTTGTATCTGAGGATGACCTTGAACTTCTGGTCCTTTTAATCTACCTTCTAAGTCCTAGCATGTGCCACCAGACCCAACTGATGTGCTGCTAAGTATTGAAGCCAAGGCTTCTTCACTCTCGCACCTGTCTCATATCCTCATTCCAGGACTATGTGGTCTGGTGGTGGTGGTTTGTTTTTATTTTGGTGTGAGCGTGCACGTGCAGGTGTATGCAATGCGGGATTAAGACTCTTGGCTGAAATAAGGTGCTGCTGAGGGCAACGAAAGCCTAGAGGTAGTTCCCTGGACAGTGTCCTCACTGTGGGTGCTCTTGAAAGTGTTATTCTGGGCTGTTATCTTAAAGATGGCTGGCACCTAAGCCACCCAAGCATAGAATAATCCTAAACTCACAAACTTATTGTTTTAAACTTCCCCGAGTTGCCATGGTTACTTCCAAGGCCTGTGCAAAGCCTGGGTCTCTCTTGTTCTGAGGGAAGTCATTGGGTAGGAATTAAGCCCTTCATCCAGGCCTCCTTCTCTCGTTCCTGTGGAGCTTGTGCACGGAGGGGAGGAACTAGAGAATGGGGATTTTCCAGGACCACAGAGTGTGAGATTTTGATATCGTGCTTCTGGGATGCTGGAGACAGAACTGGTCTCCCACGCTTAAAATAATTATAGCCAAGAGAACTAAGTTAAGGTCCTTAACAAGGCGGAGATGTGGCTGTGTGCGGCTGTCTCTCTTGGCTTTGTTCCCCAGTGCTCCCTTGTGCTTGGTTGTACCTGGCCAGCAGTAGTGCCTGAGCATCCTACACCTGTTTGCTCCTTCCAGCCGGCCCGCTATTTAGTTGTGCTGGGGCAGCACTCTCTGACAAGGCCTTTCTGTGGACAGATGAGTGGTAAAGAAAAGCAGAGAGAGGCATAGAAGGAAGATGAGGCCAGTCAGGACTCCCTGAGTTGGCTTTTTCCCCTATTAGACCTTGTCATGCTGTCTGCTTAGACCCGATGGGGAGCCCAGGGCGTTATTATGTGATCATATATATCAATATTACATATACTACATATAATACCTATGTGATCAACCACATGGAGAAGAGACCAGCAATAGGTCATACGTACCTGGGTGCTCTGTGGTGGAGTCTGGCTGCCCTTCTCCCCTGTAGGGATGAGTTGGTTGGCCATTTTTGGATTGGGGACCCTATAGCCCAGGAGTTTCTGGGAGGGTTAGTGTTAGGGTCAGGGTCAGGGTTAGGGCATGCTTCCTATGGACCACAGGGTGAGGCTGACTTTCTCCCCAGCTTATGTGGAACACTCAGCAGGGTGACATAGTGACTGTATCAGCTGGAACAGTGGAAATGTTCTGGGGGGGGTGACTTGGGTGACAAATAAGGGCCTTGCCTGCAAAGCACTTCCTGGTCTCTTTGTACTGTACCTCATCACTAGGACATCCCAGCCCTCCTCATGGGCTGGTGCTGAGCTCTGAGACCACACAGCTGCATGGGGGCTGCAGGGACTTTGGGGTTGTGGCTCTTGTGTCTGTTCTTTGAGCGGGACAGGCACTGAAAACCTTCACCAAGTCTGCAGAAGATTCTCTCTCTCATCTTCTCACTGGCCAGCCCTCACTTATTCCTAATGCAAACCTGAGATTTTGGGTACCACTGGGTCAGCAGGCTCATGATTCCATCTGGGCCAGGCTTGTTTTTCCTCAGCAGGGACACTTCAGCAGCAAGCCAGACAGTGAACACACGTTCCTGTATTGCCATTTTGGCAAATGCACACACCCACGACATCAAGCAGTACTTTCTCTAGGAAACAGTTGGGTTGCATACGTGCTGTGGCTGACAGGTGGGAGACTGAGGCCCAAGCTGACTTGTGTGTCTCTCTTGGAGCATCCTGAAAACGGCTCATTGAATGACACAAGCCATGAGACGGTCTGAATTTGTGTGTGGTCCTGGGTACAGGGAGGCTATGTGTGAGCTGTGGCCATATGGTAATCTGCTGGAAGGACACACAGGGCCTTCCTTATGGGTGGCTGTCCTCAGTACTCTTTTCTTGGATCTGAACTCAGCATTGGGTGAGGGAAAATGGAAGGTGACAGATTGGGTGGGTGTCTGTGCACCTGTCTCTTTAGCTTGTTAGCAAGCAGCAGGCAGGGATCACAGTGGAGACATGCTTTCCCCAGAGCCCCTCAGTCGGTATTAGTGAGATTCCGAGGGCTGGATGGGTGAATTTGTGGCCTTTGAACTCAGTCCTGCCTGACTCTCTGGCAAGGGGCCCTGAGGGATATCTAGTTCCTGGTTTTCCCATCTCTAATGACTCATGGCACCTGCTGATCTATAGGAAAGCTGATTTCTGATCTGTAGAGGAAGACTTAAGTCTACCCATAGTGTCAGAAGGGGCAAGGTGATACCCTGCAGGCGCGGTCAGCCCTATAAACTTCCTTCTTGTTATCCCTGGACATAAACTTTGGAGTAGATAAATCATCCCAGAGTCAGGATGAATGGTCAAACAGCAGAACACTTGCAAAGAGGAGAAGTTCTCAGGTCTGCCTGTAAGCCGCTTTCTTTGCTGGGTTTAGAGTGAGGAGCAGATGAAGAAGAGAATGGAGAGAGCAGCGTTAAGTGTTGGGTTGCTCTGGAAGATTCTTGATGGCTCTAGAGGGTTCTAGATTGGTCAAGATGATGCTGAGAATATTCTGGAAGCTATCCAGAGATTCTTCTAGATGTACACACCACTAAGACTGACTGCAGCAATCCTTTCGTCGTGGAATCGGCTCATGATTATTGATGTTGATCGAGTCCAGAATGGCTAAATCAAGATGGCAGACAAATCAATACTATTTATATTTAGCCTGTGCATGTGCTGCAGATGTCTCTATTGCCAGCTTGGTCTTCATGGTTATGTTTTTGCAGAATTCAAGATGCTACCACCCACAGGACAAAGTCTGCAACCTTGTACTCCCTCTGTGAAGGTTTCTGGGATGCATAGCCCACATGCAGTGGTGCAGTGAGGGACCAGCCCATCCATTCACTGTCTGGTTGGCACACTGTATTCCACAATGCCCCTCCCCCCACTAATGTCCATCATACGGTAGGGTTCAAAGCCTGGCAGAGTGCTGGCCTTCTCTGTACAGCGGGCTTTGTGCAGTTTCTGTGGATTGATGGGGAAGGGTTTCTATGGAAGGGAAGACTCCATAGTCTCTATGCTTTAACTTTCAGACCTTGGCTTAATGTGTGTATTTGGATTCTTCAGTGCCTTGCACATGGTAGATGCCTCACAAGTGAGCAGGTTCTAGGCTGGGGGCACTTAGAGCCTATGTCAGCGAAAAGATCCCCAGACCTGCAAGGTGGGCTCTTCTCTGGGAGCCCATACTTCTTGGCCTAGTTGAGTTTGCTGCATTGGTCCATTTTTATCTTTTTTTTTTTGGAGTGGGCATTCCTATCTGCCATGCAGATGCTTCTGACAGCAGTAGAGATTGTTCTCATGGAGGCAGTATCATTGCCAGGAGGTCTTGGAGGTACATCCTTTGCCAAGTCTTTGTGACTCAGCCTTGGCCAGTGCATGGTCTGGGGTCCTCTTCAGGGATAGTCAGTGTATGAAACCCACAGAGCACCAACAGTTAGAAAGAATGGCATGTGAAAAGCCTGAGGATTTTGAGGGCGGGCTGAGGATGGCAGCAATGAGGCCTCCCTTGTCTCCCAGGAAGACATGGTGCTGCCTGACCCTCTGGCCTCTGGACATGAGAGAAGACTGGACACTCTGTTCCGTGATGCAAAGCTTGAAGCACAACCTTTATTTAAAGTTCTAATGCTGGAAACCACACCCATTTGCATTTTTATATTTAATAATTCTTATCACACTGCTCTCCCAGAAAGGTTCTTCAGGTCTCACAGGCTCAGTGACAGGAGCAGCACCCCTTGTGGTACCCCTTGAGCAAGCCTCCAAGGGTGGGGCTGAGCAGCAGCGCTGAGGCTTGCAAAGTCTGGGGCTCAACACACATACTTGTTAGGTTGCCTGTAGTAGAATACTGGTTCACACCAGAACAAGGCACACCCAGTGAATGCTGGACTTGGACGCCACAGGCTGTTTTCCTCTGTCCTCACCAGGACCCAGCTGCTTCCTGAGTGTGAGGACTATCTCTCTAAGCCTTTGCTTGTCTCTGCTGCCTACATTGTGTCCTCTCTACAGCTTTATTTAGAACCTTCTGGAATAAAAGTTTGTTTCTAGGTTTTTTCCTTTAGTTTTAAAAGGTTTCACAGTTTTAAAAATATGTGTGGTGAGGTGTTTGTGCATATGTGTGTATATGTGTGCTCATGCATGTGGAGGTCAGATGACCTTTGGTGATATAGCATCTCTCTTTGGCCCAGGATCACCAATAAGACTATATTGGTTGGCTATAAGGTACCAGAGACCCTCCTGCCTCTACCTCATCAGTTCTGGGATTACAGATACATGCCACCATGCCTGGCTTTTTACATGGATATCAAAAGCCATCATGCTTTTGAGGTTATACTATCTCTCCAAGAGCTTTTGCCGTGTTCTCAGTGCTTAGGTTCCACGATCTCTTCTATTTCTAACAACAACAGAGGGACATGACCCCTAACCTCTCTGACATATACAAAGTGTTTTGTGTTGCAGGATGTGTGTGTGGGGACTTTGGTCCTGAGAATGTGACAGAGATAGGGTCATTTTCCTCCAGCACACACTCTTTTTCTGTCCCCTTGAACCTCAAAATTACTGATGAAGGAGGAGGGTTGATGGATGGATTTTGAGGTGCTCTGTCTCAGTGTCCTAAGGTTATATAGAGAGCTGGTCTCTGTCCTGGAAATCTCAATTTCCTCTCCTGGCCCTCAAGACCGGACCTGCCATGGGGGGCAGGCATTGGGCCAGGACAGATGAACTTCTGCTCACATTGGGGACCTGAACTCAAGCCAGGGGTGGGGGGAGACTGTGCTCCTGCTTTCCCACCCTGTCGCTTAAAAAGCCAGACACAGAAAAACAAAAACAAAAAACCCCAGACCGAGGGTTTGCCTGAGACTGAATCACATCATGAAGCTATCCGCCCGCAGCAATCAGGCCACACTCGCTCCCAGAAATTAGATCATTCTAGAATTTCATCGAGTTAAGGGAGAATCCTGAGCCCGGCTTCCCCAACTCCCTGCCTCCCTCCCAGCTCTTGTCTCTTCTCGAGATGGAAGATTTTCTGGCCATGTCAGGGCAAAGTGACCTGGTCCGGTAATGGAGAGGAGGCCTGTTAGAATTAAGACCTAACAGCGTTAAAAAAGCAATCTTTGCAAGATTGAGGCCACCAGGGAATCGTAGATTCTCTGCCAAGACCTCATTTAAGAATTGGAATAAAACTTGACACGCATGTGCGAACACACACACACACACACACACACACACACACACACACACACACACACACACACACACACGTGAAGCGGTGTTCAGAAACAATGGAGACTTAGTGTGAACAAAAGAGCCGAGGGGGAGCCGAAAGTGAGCTTCAGGAGCAGGGCAGGCAGGCGGGGGCATCCTAGGTTTAGGTAGGAGCAGTGTAGACCATGGTAGTCTGGTTAATACAGGAGCAGGGCAGCAGTAGCTGACCTAGGCCATGTGGGGGCTGCCAAGGAGCACTGTGAACACAAGGTCCTCCACAGGTGTCCCTCAATCCATGCTTCCCTCCTGAACTCTGCCCACACACCTGTTACCTGAGAGCCTTGGCAGCAGTCCAAGCTAGTTGCATCTGGGAGCTACCCCCAAGGACTGGGCTCTGTCATCCCACCACATCTTCAGTTGTCCCACTTTTTAGCAGCAGTTGATGTTGCAACGCAGGTTTCGGGTTGGGACTCTCAGGGTGAGGCAGGGATGGGGGACGATGACCAGGGGACCAGGAGTGTGACGAGGTAGGGTGAGAGTCAGGAAGAAGAGAGAAGAAGGGCATGATGGGAGATAGGGCAGCTGTTTGATCCCATCCAAGGTTCCTAGTTGTTAGAACATTCTGGATGTGCCATAGCCTCACATGCTTTCCTCTGGGTCTCCCTTAGCAGGGATGAAGGGATGGGACATCGACTGCTTTCCTCCACATGACTCAGCATTGTCGGTGTGAATTCTTATAGGCTGGACCACAGTGGCTTCCAACAGCTCTCGTGCCCAGTACAGAACTGTCCTGCTAGTTTGCTCTATTCTCAAAAGTTCTGCAATGACAGATTGGCTGTGATACTCAGAGGCAAGCCAGAAGCCCGAGGAGATGGGCTCACTCCAGCAATGACTTCCAATGTCTTGGTCCCTCAGCTTCTGGGAGCATGTGTCAGTGAATGTCTGGCCCACAGTGTCTATGGGTGTCTCCCACATCGTCACTCACAGGGACCTTTCCCAAGTGACTTGCTTCTGGAACAGGAAAGACAGAGAACAAGTTCCTGTTTCTACAGACTCCAGCAGCAGAGTAGCCACTGAAGGATGCCGTCCCAGGTATCAGAAGGGACATGTCTCCATGAGGGAAGAGGGGGAGGGGGAGACAGGTAAGCTGCTCACCGATTATTTGTGCTGTAGAAGGGTGGATGCCTAACCAGGTCCAGCAAGCAGTCACAGTCTTGCACTCCCAGAAGATTGTAAAACATGGCCTTGAGATTTGGGAGTAGGTATCTCGCTGTCCCTGACATCCTTCTCTCTGACAGAGCTGGTCTACAGAGAGATGTTTTCTCCCAGAGCTGTGCCAACATTCCTGGTGTTTTATGTCCCTTCTGGTTAGAAAGGATCAGTGGACTCCAAGGACCAGGCACAGAGCATCTGGTGAGACAGGTGGACAACTCCGTACCTGCAGTGTGATTCCTCAAGGGTGACCTTCCCAGGATCCTTGACCTCTAGCCTTCTTCCTGGAGGAGTGGTTTTCTGTGCACCCTAGCAGGGAGGTCCCACAAGGTGGACAATTCTGGACTATAGCTGTCTGTCACAGCTGTATGATTGTGTCCTTTTCCCACAGATGAGCTGGGAGAGCAGTCCCAGAGTTGGCAGTGACTGATTTTGGAAGCATGTGTGAGGGTGTGTGTGTGTGTGTGTGTGTGTGTGTGTGTGTGCATGTGGGTGTGTGGTGCATGAAGAGCAAGTTTGGCACAGATATTTATTTGCCTCCTAAGCAAACAGCAGTCCTCACAATCCCTGGGCTCCGGAGCCCCCAGAGGGCACTTCCGCTCCCTTCTCATCCTAGAACTGCTTTTCAGTGTTTGGCACACATTCCAAGTGACGGGTCTGGGTGTGTCTGTTCGGGGCTCCTCCCCTGTGGGCCTTTGTCAGGAAGACTATCAGTAGGTGTGACTGAGGGCCAAAGGAAGACAAATCGAAGTGACCGGAAGCACCTCCAAACCCACACTTCCTCTTTGGTGTCCCACGGCCATGGCCTTGGTTCAGGAGCTCCGTGCCCTGCCGCCTCGTCCCTGTGACTCTCCGCTCTTCTTCCCTGCTCTCCCCTCCATCTCCTTCTCCTTTCTCATCCTGACCAGGATGGAGAGGAGGCAAGAGGATGGGTGGAGACACATGAGGGCTGTGAGGGGCTGCACTCCTTCCCACGGTTCCCGAGAGGTGCGTGGAGAGTGCGCACCATGGGGTACTGGGGCCAGCAACACTGGTATAGAGAGGGTGGCGATGGCTTCACATGGTCCCCAAAAGATGTGCTAAAGTCCTAACCCCAGTTCCTCTGAATGTGACCTTATTTGGAGGCAGGAACTTTATAAGGATGGCTAAGGTCAAAGAGGCTGATGGTAGGATGTGTATTTATCAAAAGGGGGCACGGAGACATGGAGATACAGAGAGGGAAAGGGAGATGGCCACCTGCCAAAGCCTGTTCAAGGACTGTGAGCAGAGCTAGAGATCTGCAGAAGGAGCAAGCCCTGTGGAATGAGCCTTGGGACACAGACACTGGCCTCCTGTACTCAGAGAAGTTCCTCTGCATATGAAGCCCATGGTCTGCGGTGCTGAGCTGGCGGCTGTGGGTTGGAGCTCAGGACAAGGTGACCATCAGATGGGGCTTAGCATGAGGCTCTGTTTCTGGGATGCCAGCCACAGTGACTGAGGCATGACAAGGGTGAATGGAACAGCACTGCCTGGTGGTTTTGTCTAATGCCAGGGAAGGAGTGGGTCAAGAAACGGACAACTATAGCAAATAGTCCACTCTCAGTCATGAGGTAGGGGTGAGGTCACTCTCAGTCATGGGGTAGGGGTGAGGTCACTCTCAGTCATGGGGTAGGGGTGAGGTCACTCTCAGTCATGGGGTAGGGGTGAGGTCATTCTCAGTCATGAGGTAGGGGTGAGGTCACTCTCAATAATGGGGTAGGGGTGAGGTCACTCTCAGTCATGGGGTAGGGGTGAGGTCACTCTCAGTCATGGGGTAGGGGTGAGGTCACTCTCAGTCATGGGGTAGGGGTGAGGTCACTCTTAGTCATGACTTAGGGATGAGGTCACTCTCAGTCATGGGGTAGGGGTGAGGTTACTCTCAGTCATGAGTTAGGGGTGAAGTTACTCTCAGTTATGGGGTAGGGGTGAGGTCACTCTCAGTCATGGGGTAAGGGTAAGGTCTGAGTTCTCTGGGCTATCTCATAGAGCCCTGGATATACTATATCTTCTTTATTTTTTATTTTTATTTATTTTTTGTGGCCACCTACAATGCAGTCTGATTAGTTTAATTATTTTGAGCTTTTGATACAGGATCTCATGTAGCCCAGGCTGGCATCAAACTTTCTATGTAAACAAGGCTGATCTAAAGTGCTAATCCTCCTGTGCCCACACCCTACATGCTGTGATTATAGGTATGTTTATGGTGCGATTACAGGTGGGGGTTACAGGTAGGATTACTGATGGGGTTACAGATGTGAACTACCAGGTCTGAATTTCAGCCTGACTCATCAGTGAGGAACAGCCAGATAACAATGCCATACAATAGCAAAATTATGACAGTCACTATAATCCAATTTCTGACATCTCTATTCTTGTGCTTTGGTGTGTGTGTGTGTGTGTGTGTGTGTGTGTGTGTGTGTGTGCGCGCGCGCGTGCGCTTGCGCGCTTGGGAGTCTGCTCTGCAGCCTCAGGCATCACTCCTAGGAAATCATTCATCTGTTTTAGAAGCAGGCTTTCCACTGAATCTGGACCTCAGGGAGATGAGCTGACTGGTCCACATGTCCAAGGGATCATATGTTGCTGCCTCTCCAGTGCTGGGATTACAAGTGTGTGCCACTAGGCTGGGCTTTTTACATAGGTGATCAGGATCAGACTCAGACCCTGATGTTCGTGTGACAGCATGTTATTGGCTGAGCCATCTCCCCTGCCTGCTTTGAACTTTAAAGGAAGTAACCATTTCTAAACATAAACAGAATGACGGTGCACACAGGACAGGTATTCTGAACATAGGAAGGAGTTCAGGACGGATGGAGTGGGATAGAATGCCATCTCTTCACAGTACTCAGGTGGCCCAACATTGACTACTTCAGAGTTGCTTATTTCTGGAATTTTCCATTTAATATTGTTGAGCCATCGTTGGCCTAGGATGACTCAAACCACAGAAAGTAAACTGCACGTAAGGGAGGAATTGTTTTATTATTATTTCTTCTGGCTGAGACAAGGACAAGTTTGGATTCCGAATTGTCTAGGAAGGATTTGAGGCCAAGGGTGCCCTCAGGAGGTTGGTAGCTTGCTGACAGAATGTTGTCCATGGTAAGGTTTAAAACCATCACCAAAAGCTCAAGAGCTGGGTTTGGGTGGTCCAGAGCCCAAGACCACCTTCTACCTAGGAACCTCCATACATGACTCAAAACCCAACTCAAATGTTCCTGCTCCCATGAATTTGCTGCATCTCTCCCAGGGATCCTTCCTGTGTTCACACAGTCTCCCCTGGCCTGTCTGTGGACCTGGACAGGGTCCTGTGACTCCCTCAGCTGTCAGCGTGTGTAAGGGAAGCTTTGGATGAGCTTTTGCTCCAGGGTGGGGACCTTGCTTGACTGGATGACTTCCCTAGTCCTGGGATAGGGGGCATTGCTAGGTAGCCTCTGTAGCTGTGGACGTTGAGACCCTATCTCTCCAGAGCAGAACTGACTTGGTCATTACAATAGAAGGTTTGGACTTTACTGGAGGAAGCAAGAGTACCCCTTGTCCCCTCCCAAAGAGAGTTCTGGCTGCTAAGATACAGACAGGATCAGGCTGCTATGGAGTTACGTTTTTGTGGTTCCTTGGAGTTTGCCATGGGCACAGATGCTGCACTGGCCCTGCGTGCCTCACCAGCACTCAAGTCCCTGACTAGCTCCATGGGGCCAGTCCCTAATGTCAGGCGCTTGCCAACTGGGTTCCTATCTTGTTCTTGTCCTGGAGAGTGGATGGACTAAGGACTGTGAGTTCCAAGCCTATGCCTTTACCTCTTGGACTTCAGGCTCCAGGGAGTACCACCTTGTGAGTTTTGGGGTGAGCCACTCCTGTGCTTGTCTGGAATGATCTTGTTCTGTTTCTGCATCTGCTGCAATGAAGAATTTTTTCCCTCCCCTCTAGCATGGAATTTTCCCAGTTATTTTTAAATAAGTCCCACTTATTGATGCTTAGAATTCAGATAAGAGCCACCAGCCTTGCACAGATGCAAAGCCCGAGCCGTGAAAGGCGCAGCCATGGCAGCCACCGCCACGTCGTGTCTCTCCCACACTCAGGCTTCCCGGCTGCCGTTGAAGAAAAATGTCCCTTTTTTTTTCACATCTGAGAAGCTACATGAGGACACAGCCTCCAGCAGACAAGCTGAGCCTCTCTGGAGAAAGCCAGGGTTGATGCTTCTGAGAAATCAGTAGGAGTGCTCTGAACTGCATCTGCTCCTTCTGATTGAAAATATGTTAAAAGAAAAAATATTAAACCAAAGACCTCACCAAGTAACTCAATTATAAACCCTAGAGAATGCAGTTCGCCACACATTCCCATGGGATTTTGCTAGTATTATGAGCAGGGTCTCCAGGCTTTGCGGAAGAGGGTGTACCAGTTAGCTACTGCTAGATAACAAGCGAGCCTCTAACTCTGTAGCTTGTGATAATAGTTATTTTTGCTTGTGGAATCTTTAGATCTTCCAGGTACTTCTGCTGGCCTGGGTGGTATTCCATGGACCTCAACTGGCCTTCTCCATTGTACCTGTGATCAGCTGGCTGGATTGAACAGCAGGTATTGGCTTTATGCAACTCTTTTCCATCAGGTTAACTCAGGCTTGTTCGTGGCTCAGTGGCTGAGTCCCTAGACACAAAACAGAAGAAAGTCATGTGTGTCAAAGCTATGGCTTTGGAAGTGTCCCTGATACTAGGAGTGAGAAAGTAGGCCTTGCCTTTTTGTGGGAAGACCTGGGAAATAACATGGGGTGTTTACAAGAAGTGTAAACAGGAGAAGGGAGAGAATACTCATGCCGGTGTCATTCACTCTTGATGGTCTAGCCTGGGGTAGCTTGGGTTTGAGGCTAGGAGGGATTGGAGCCATGAGCTCTGTAGGGTAAAGACAACTGTTGTGTCCCCTCCCTGATCAGTTTCATGGGAGCCCTGCCCAGGACCGTCTGCTTGCTCCTCCCTTCTTGAAAAGGGACTGGTGCTTCTGGCTGCTCTGGACCTCTCTGCCTCAACCTTGGCAGAACCCAAAGCCACACAACAGAATCATTCTCACCCGGGTTTGCAAAAGTAGCTGCAGACACCAGTGCAGAAGACAGGCTGGTTAGCAAGAAGAATATGAAGGGGCATGGACTTGGGGACAGCCACTCGGCTTGAGACACTGGGGGCTGAAGACAGGGTCTGGAATAGAGCATGATTCCAGCCCATTGGAGTTCAAAGGGAAAATTATCATAGAGGCTGAAGTCCATGTACCTGGCCCTATGTAGCTCAAGCACACAAGAATTCAGAGGAATGCAGAGTTTTGGAATAATCTACACACCAAAGACTTTATGGTAGAGGTGCCCCCGTGTGCCTCTGTCCTTCTGGGACAACTGTATATGGTAGAAAGTTTTTATTTTTTTCTTCTATTACCATACCATACTCCACCACACCATGGAGCTCCATGGGGGTATGCAGGAGTCTCAGTGTGGAGGTCTGATGGCTAGGATGACGATGTGTTCTGGATCTCACCTGTGCACCTGTCTCCAGAAGAGGGGACCAGCTTATGTGTGGATGAGTAAGTCCTATTCACACCCTTCTCCACTTATCCCAGAAACCAGAGTTTGTAGTTACTCTCCAAGTACCCCTGGGGCAGTGGGAGCTCTGCCTCCCTCACAGTTTTCCTCAGTATTGGGCTCAGATCAGCCTGGCATTTCTGCTTCACCATGAGTTATTTAAGGATTCGCGTTCCTCTGAGTGCCAGGATCTGTGATTCTGTGGTTGTTCCCGAGAACACCAAACCCTGGATGGTCATTGTCTCTTCTGTTGGGCAAGCTTGGTTGCGGCCATCCCAGGCTGGCTCAGCTCTCTCTTGCCCATCTGGGAAGGCAGCCAGCCTGTAGTCCAAGGAAGCAAAGATGCTCTGGGGCCAGGTGGAGGGACAGCAGGGTACCGGGTGCTTATTTTTGGGAGCTTGTGGGTACTGCTGCCCATGCCGGATGTAGCCTGGCATAGGTTAGAGCTGTAGACGGATGCCACCCCAGTTTTCATGGAGGCTTGTCTTGCCTTAGCTCCTCCCTTCTCTCTAGGTCTAAAGAGAAGGATGTAGATTGTCAGCCTGTTCTGGGATCTGGAGCCAGCTCTGCACAAGGTAGAATAGATAAACTTATGAGATGTGTGTGCGACCTTAGCAGTCGTCACCTTTAAACCTACAGGTTCAGGAAAGGAACTGTGATGTAAACACAGAGTTTGAGTCTCCTGGTTTGGTGGTCTGTTTTTATGTATACTCCAGTGTCAAGGACCTTGTGGTTGTGACTCTCTCTTCTGCATGCCCTCCCCTGCCCATCAAGTCTGGGGGGTGGTTATGAAGACCTTGCTCCTTGCCTCTTCCCTCTGGGAAGCCCAGCTCCCTCACAGTTGATATTGGAGTCCACTCATGGTACCTGGTCCTGCACTGACCCTGTCTATAGCTACCTGCCCTAGACTGTAGAGAGCTGAGTCATTGTGACTGTGCCTTCTGCCCCTCGTGGGAAAGTGCCTTCTACCCCTCGTGGGAAAGTGCTCTCTTAAACATAAACTATTCCTCTCTTTGCCATAAGCAAACTCCCTATTTGGCTTGGCCTTGAGTTGTGGCTTGCTATCGCGAATGTGGACCTATGAGCAGTACCTACGTGGTATATT